>JAXIVJ010000569.1:0-2500 GCA_036785665.1 Chirona hameri
GGCCTGCCTGACATTTGACTGTCTGTGACCGGCTGTAGGTTGGTGGCCTGTCACCGGGCCGGCCTGCCCGACATTTGACTGTCTGTGACCGGCTGTAGGTTGCTGTAGGTTGGTGGCCTGTCACCGGGCCGGCCTGCCTGACATTTGAATGTCTGTGACCGGCTGTAGGTTGCTGTAGGTTGGTGGCCTGTCACCGGGCCGGCCTGCCCGACATTTGAATGTCTGTGACCGGCTGTAGGTTGGTGGCCTGTCACCGGGCCGGCCTGCCCGACATTTGAATGTCTGTGACCGGCTGTAGGTTGCTGTAGGTTGGTGGCCTGTCACCGGGCCGGCCTGCCTGACATTTGACTGTCTGTGACCGGCTGTAGGTTGCTGTAGGTTGGTGGCCTGTCACCGGGCCGGCCTGCCCGACATTTGAATGTCTGTGACCGGCTGTAGGTTGGTGGCCTGTCACCGGGCCGGCCTGCCCGACATTTGAATGTCTGTGACCGGCTGTAGGTTGCTGTAGGTTGGTGGCCTGTCACCGGGCCGGCCTGCCTGACATTTGACTGTCTGTGACCGGCTGTAGGTTGCTGTAGGTTGATGGCCTGTCACCGGGCCGGCCTGCCCGACATTTGACTGTCTGTGGCCGGCTGTAGGTTGCTGTAGGTTGGTGGCCTGTCACCGGGCCGGCCTGCCTGACATTTGAATGTCTGTGGCCGGCTGTAGGTTGCTGTAGGTTGATGGCCTGTCACCGGGCCGGCCTGCCCGACATTTGACTGTCTGTGACCGGCTGTAGGTTGGTGGCCTGTCACCGGGCCGGCCTGCCCGACATTTGAATGTCTGTGACCGGCTGTAGGTTGGTGGCCTGTCACCGGGCCGGCCTGCCCGACATTTGAATGTCTGTGACCGGCTGTAGGTTGCTGTAGGTTGGTGGCCTGTCACCGGGCCGGCCTGCCTGACATTTGACTGTCTGTGACCGGCTGTAGGTTGGTGGCCTGTCACCGGGCCGGCCTGCCCGACATTTGACTGTCTGTGACCGGCTGTAGGTTGCTGTAGGTTGGTGGCCTGTCACCGGGCCGGCCTGCCTGACATTTGAATGTCTGTGACCGGCTGTAGGTTGCTGTAGGTTGGTGGCCTGTCACCGGGCCGGCCTGCCCGACATTTGAATGTCTGTGACCGGCTGTAGGTTGGTGGCCTGTCACCGGGCCGGCCTGCCCGACATTTGAATGTCTGTGACCGGCTGTAGGTTGCTGTAGGTTGGTGGCCTGTCACCGGGCCGGCCTGCCTGACATTTGACTGTCTGTGACCGGCTGTAGGTTGCTGTAGGTTGGTGGCCTGTCACCGGGCCGGCCTGCCCGATATTTGAATGTCTGTGACCGGCTGTAGGTTGGTGGCCTGTCACCGGGCCGGCCTGCCCGACATTTGAATGTCTGTGACCGGCTGTAGGTTGCTGTAGGTTGGTGGCCTGTCACCGGGCCGGCCTGCCTGACATTTGAATGTCTGTGACCGGCTGTAGGTTGCTGTAGGTTGGTGGCCTGTCACCGGGCCGGCCTGCCTGACATTTGACTGTCTGTGGCCGGCTGTAGGTTGCTGTGGGTGCTGCCCTGTCACCGGGCCGGCCTGCCCGACATTTGAATGTCTGTGACCGGCTGTAGGTTGCTGTAGGTTGGTGGCCTGTCACTGGGCCTGCCTGCCTGACATTTGAATGTCTGTGGCCGGCTGTGGGTGCTGCCCTGTCACCGGGCCGACTTTCAGCGGTCTCCAGCGACCTGCAGCGGCCCGGCCGGCGGCATCACGGGAATCGGTGCTGTGGGCGGCCGAATATCAGCCGAATATCAGCCGAATATCAGCCGAATATCAGCCGAATATCAGCACTCAGCAGCAGCCGCCGTCGGCGGTGGTATCTACCCGGAACACGGCGCCGGCTGTCCCTGAGTTATTCCGATGTCACTAACACTGCCGTCAAACTGGGACCGGGCCGGGAAATCAGCGGTTCCGTGTGCCATCTCCGGTAATCGGCGGGACACAGCAATGCGAAGTGACGCACCCCACTTTAAAAAAACACGCGGGTGTTAACCCATCAATCATCGATCTTCACCATTTATCATGGGTGATTAATTAACGCATATATGTATCACCAATATCATATCGACACCTTTTCTTGACCATATTTAAGGTACTCTATGAGGCAGAGCTGACTGTACAGTGTACAGACAGAGCTGCGCAGCGGACACCCCGACCCGCCGCCAACGCAGTATGTCCGTGTGCCAGTGGTTCAGCCGACCTATCGGACAGAGAGGGAGCGGCGCTGCATCGGACGCCTTTGATTTGATGTCGCCGACACACAGTATCATTGTTATTCCGGCGCCGCCACCGCCGGAGACCACCGGAGACCACCGGAGACCACCAGAGACCGCTCGCTCCCCAGCCGAGCCGAACGGCCGCTCTTTCCGGCTGCACGGCTGCTGGGCGGCCGCTGACCTGCTCAGCAGTCACCTCTGTACGGCTGCTGGGCGGC
>JAXIVJ010000569.1:7500-211433 GCA_036785665.1 Chirona hameri
GGTTCACTCTCCACCTGGGTTCACTCTGCACCTGGGTTCACTCTCCACCTGGGTTCACTCTCCACCTGGGTTCACTCTCCACCTGGGTTCACTCTCCACCTGGGTTCACTCTCCACCTAGGTTCACTCTCCACCTGGGTTCACTCTGCACCTGGGCTTACTCTCCACCTGGGTTCACTCTGCACCTGGGTTCACTCTCCACCTGGGTTTACTTTCCACCTGGGTTCACTCTCCACCTGGGTTCACTCTCCACCTGGATTCACTCTCCACCTGGGTTCACTCTCCACCTGGGTTCACTCTGCACCTGGGTTCACTCTCCACCTGGGTTCACTCTGCACCTGGGTTCACTCTCCACCTGGGTTCACTCACCACCTGGGTCCACTCTCCACCTGGGTTCACTCTGCCCACCCGTCCCCGGAGGGCGAATTTCATGCGTCTCCGTCAATCAAAGTTTTCCTAGCGCTTCCCATTCAGCTGCTTAGTCTTGAGAGCTGCAGCGTTAACAGCTAACTTTGCCAATGTAGCCTCTCACGACTGAAGTAGGTATTCGAGTGTTCTCCACCCACACCTTCGCCCCCACTCCGAGGAGCCGCACCAAGACACGCCCACTCACACACTCACGGTTTCCGTACCAAGACACGCCCACTCACACACTCACGGTTTCCGCACCAAGACACGCCCACTCACACACTCACGGTTTCCGCACCAAGACACGCCCACTCACACACTCACGGTTTCCGCACCAAGACACGCCCACTCACACCATCACGGTTTCCGCACCAAGGCACGCCCACTCACACCATCACGGTTTCCGCACCAAGACACGCCCACTCACACACTCACGGTTGCCGCACCAAGACACGCCCACTCACACACTTACGGTTTCCGCACCAAGACACGCCCACTCACACACTCACGGTTTCCGTTTAAGACACGCCCACTCACACACTCACGGTTTCCGCACCAAGACACGCCCACTCACACACTCACGGTTTCCGTACCAAGACACGCCCACTCACACACTCACGGTTTCCGCACCAAGACACGCCCACTCACACACTCACGGTTTCCGCACCAAGACACGCCCACTCACACACTCACTGTTTCCGCACCAAGACACGCCCACTCACACACTCACGGTTTCCGCACCAAGACACGCCCACTCACACACTCACGGTTTCCGCACCAAGACACGCCCACTCACACACTCACGGTTTCCGCACCAAGACACGCCCACTCACACACTCACGGTTTCCGTACCAAGACACGCCCACTCACACACTCACGGTTTCCGCACCAAGACACGCCCACTCACACACTCACGGTTTCCGCACCAAGACACGCCCACTCACACACTCACGGTTGCCGCACCAAGACACGCCCACTCACACACTCACGGTTTCCGCACCAAGACACGCCCACTCAAACCATCACGGTTTCCGCACCAAGACACGCCCACTCACACCATCACGGTTTCCGCACCAAGACACGCCCACTCACACACTCACGGTTGCCGCACCAAGACACGCCCACTCACACACTCACGGTTTCCGCATCAAAACACGCCCACTCACACTCACGGTTTCCGCACCAAGACACGCCCACTCACACACTCACGGTTGCCGCACCAAGACACGCCCACTCACACACTCACGGTTGCCGCACCAAGACACGCCCACTCACACACTCACGGTTGCCGCACCAAGACACGCCCACTCACACACCCACCCTTGCCGACATTCCTTCGTAGGATTTTGTTTCAGAAGACACGTGTTTAGTGGAGAACATCTAAATTGCGATTTGCTTACTGTTAGGTTGATTAAAATTACGATTAAATGACGTGGGATCTTACGTTTGCATTCATATTGAATTGTGTGTAATATCGTGCTTAGATTCAAACAATTTAAGACGTTATGAATAGTTTCAAGGCACGTGGTTGTTTTGTTTCGTTCCACACTAATAGTGGGATGAAGCAATGAAGCATGTGTTCCACAATGTTTTTTTTTCTTCTATTGCCGATCTTATTAGATATATGTTATAACTTGTAATGTTGTCAGTGAATGCATCCGCCTCATCTTCTTTGTCCTAGGTTTCCTTTCACACGCAGTAGAGCGTGTTTTCTGCTGCTCTCCGGCCGTGCTCTTGGTTTTAATTGGAGTCTAATGGGTGGCCGACACTGTCGGGGCTGGCATCTGGGAGCGGAGCGCAGCGCAGACAGAGGATTCCCCCGTGCCGCGTTGTCCGTCCGGCGGCCGAGAGGAGACGGCGCTGATGAATTGGCGACTGCCGCGCGGCCTCCCTCGGGCTGGGCGAGGCGAGACGAGACGAGACGAGACGAGACGAGACGAGACGAGACGAGGCGAGACGAGACGAGGCGAGGCGAGGCGAGGCGAGGCGAGGCGAGGCGAGACGAGGCGAGGCGAGGCGAGGCGAGGCGAGGCGAGGCGAGGCGAGGCGAGGCGAGGCGAGGCGAGACGGGACGGGACGGGACGAGACGAGGCGAGGCGTATCATCAGAGAGGACTTCCCGGTGCCCGGAATGAAAACCAAAGGAGGCCGACACTCTGGGGAGCTGGCGGTGTCCCTTGCTGCCGATGTATGCGTTGATCGAGTAAGTGCCTTTTGGGATCTTCCCACCGCGTGGCACGCAGTTGCAGTGTGTCTCTTCCCCCGGGCCCCGCTGGGGTATTCAGCCGAACACGCCCCAATGGCGCGGGGCACTCGTTATCTTCCGAACCAATAACCGCAGCGAGACGCGCAAGACGGCAATCGAAAGCTCTCAATGAGACGCATCTACAGCATGCGCGAAATTGTCCAAATATGGTCACACGTCAGGTCGCGGTCAGGTCAAAGGTCAAAATCGGGGTATTTGAGTTGATGGGCCGTATTTTCCATTAAAAGCCTTAGATTACGACTATTTACGCACAAAGTGCTCTCAAAGGTATAATACATCTGCATAAGCGAAGGTGAAATTGTAAGCAAAGGTCAAGGTCAGGTCACAAAAGGTGACCTTTTGGCAAGAGGTCTACGAAAGTCATGTGACACATGTTTTAATGGGATATTTTGCACGTATAATTCGATAGCGGTAGCCATTTTAACAACCTGACCCCATATAATGGCCCTTAGGTGAAGTTTAGGTCAAGGGTAGGTCACAAGGTCCAAATTTGAAATTGATAAATCTAAATAAAAAAGGCATGTTTTTAGACCAGTTTTGTCTCAGAAATACAGTGGTGCATTTATTAGGCTGTATCTGGTCACTAAAAGCCAAACAATGCTACTTAAAAAATGACGTCATCAGTCACTCATACTTGGGAGCCGTAAGTCAGTCAAATAAATATCTCGCTTTGAAATTTGGTTTGGGTATCGTTCATACTTGGTTGTACAGTATATATTCCGTTTTTGTTTTATTTCTACAATATATATTCCGTTTTTATATCTTTGAAAATTGTGATTTTGTGGGGTTCCTGTTTTTGTTGTTGTAAAAACAAATTTTGGGGTCAAAAACTCAAAATGTTGGAAATCCGAGATAGCCATTTTGAAGAGAATATCATTTCATTTCTTTTGACGTTTTGTATTTGTGATTTGCTTCACAACTTAATTTTCTACGATTTTTCAAACATTTATCGTTTTTTTCTCACACAAAATGGCATGACGACGTCACTAAAACGTTATTATCTCCCAAAGTACTTCATCAATTTCAATGACATTTTGTGAACTAACATAAAATTGATGCAGCATAAGGTACTGAAAGTTGTACGTCCATATTTGTCATAGTTTTCAGGTTGTTGAGAAAATCCGTGAGGGGCAGATTCTACCCCCCAGCGGGGCGCGGGTTAAGTGGAAATCTCGCACGATCAGTTCGCGTGTCGCATCACTGCCGACCAGGCGCTGGAAGTCCAAATATTCATCATACTCACCCAGTGTCCTAGCATGGGCAAATTTGGGTGAAAAATGACACCCTGTGGATACTATTTGTCCACTCTTTTCCAGAGTTTTACTGTGAATTTTCCACTCCTTATTTTAATATGTACCTATTGGATAATTAGAACCCTGATACTGATTTATGAATGTAATGATAGGGACAGCCTGTGGAGGGAAAGACAGATAAGAATTGGCATAAGCAATAACTAATTCCTGTGAGCGGGTAATTGGGTGATTACATATGTGTTTTTGGTTGAATTTCCACTCTTTATGCTCATTTTTAGCCATAATCTTCGACTCCGCACCCCAGCTCAAAATCAATCCTATGACCCTGTGCTCACCTGCTTCTTCATTATTACCAGAGTCTCGCTGGGGACGTGTTTATCGCGAGGCAATGCTCGTCACTGGGCCGTCTTCCGACGAGAGGTGCGCACGTCGGACAGTCTGTTGCCGCCGCCCCTGCTGAACGTCGGACAGTCTGTTGCCGCCGCCCCTGCTGAACGTCGGGCAGTCTGTTGCCGCCGCCCCTGCTGAACGTCGGACAGTCTGTTGCCGCCGCCCCTGCTGAACGTCGGACAGTCTGTTGCCGCCGCCCCTGCTGAACGTCGGACAGTCTGTTGCAGCCGCCCCTGCTGAATGTCGGACAGTCTGTTGCCGCCACCCCTGCTGATGCCGCCGCCGCCGCTTCGTTATCAGCTGGGCCGTCAGGATGGCCTCTGACCTGTCCTCTGTCCTGTCGTGTCCTGTTCTGTCCTGTCCTGCCCCATCCTGTCCTGTCCTGTCCTGTCCTGTCCTGTCCTGTCCTGTCCTGTCCTGTCCTGTCCTGTCCTGTCCTGTCCTGTCCTGTCCTGTCCTGTCCTCTCCCGTCCTGTCCTGTCCTGTCCTGTCCTGTCCTGTCCTGTCCTGTCCTGTCTTGTCTTGTCTTGTCTTGTCTTGTCCTGTCCTGTCCTGTCCTGTCCTGTCCTGTCCTGTCTTGTCTTGTCCTGCCCTCTGTCATGTCCTGACCTGACCTGTCCTGTCCTGTCCTGTCCTGTCCTGTCCTGTCCTGTCCTGTCCTGTCCTGTCCTGTCCTGTCCTGGCCTGGCCTGGCCTGACCTGACCTGACCTGACCTGACCTGACCTGACCTGACCTGACCTGTCCTGACCTGTCCTGTCCTGTCCTGTCCTGTCCTGTCCTGTCCTGTCCTGTCCTGTCCTGTCCTGTCCTGCCCTGGCCTGCCATGGCCTGTCCTGTGACGGTACTGCCGCCCCATTAGCCGGGAGGACGTTACTGTCCAGCAGTGGAGCAGTGAGGAGCCCGCCGGCTGGCGGCGGCGGCAGAAGTAGCCGCCGTATAAGCGCCCTGTCCAGCAGTGGAGCAGCCAGGAGCCCGCCGGCTGACGGCGGCAGAAGTAGCCGCCGTATAAGCGCCCTGTCCAGCAGTGGAGCAGTCAGGAGCCCGCCGGCTGGCTGCGGCAGAAGTAGCCGCCGTATAAGCGCCCTGTCCAGCAGTGGAGCAGTCAGGAGCCCGCCGGCTGGCGGCGGCAGAAGTAGCCGCCGTATAACCGCCCTGTCCAGCAGTGGAGCAGCCAGGAGCCCGCCGGCTGGCGGCGGCAGAAGTAGCCGCCGTATAACCGCCCTGTCCAGCAGTGGAGCAGTCAGGAGCCCGCCGGCTGGCGGCGGCGGCAGAAGTAGCCGCCGTATAACCGCCCTGTCCAGCAGTGGAGCAGTGAGGAGCCCGCCGGCTGGCGGCGGCAGAAGTAGCCGGCGTATAACCGCCCTGTCCAGCAGTGGAGCAGCCAGGAGCCCGCCGGCTGGCGGCGGCAGAAGTAGCCGCCGTATAAGCGCCCTGTCCAGCAGTGGAGCAGTCAGGAGCCCGCCGGCTGGCGGCGGCGGCAGAAGTAGCCGCCGTATAACCGCCCTGTCCAGCAGTGGAGCAGTGAGGAGCCCGCCGGCTGGCGGCGGCAGAAGTAGCCGGCGTATAACCGCCCTGTCCAGCAGTGGAGCAGTCAGGAGCCCGCCGGCTGGCGGTGGCAGAACTAGCCGCCGTATAACCGCCCTGTCCAGCAGTGGAGCAGTCAGGAGCCCGCCGGCTGGCGTCGGCAGAAGTAGCCGCCGTATAACCGCCCTGTCCAGCAGTGGAGCAGTCAGGAGCCCGCCGGCTGGCGGCGGCAGAAGTAGCCGGCGTATAACCGCCCTGTCCAGCAGTGGAGCAGCCAGGAGCCCGCCGGCTGGCGGCGGCAGAAGTAGCCGCCGTATAAGCGCCCTGGCCAGCAGTGGAGCAGTCAGGAGCCCGCCGGCTGGCGGCGGCGGCAGAAGTAGCCGCCGTATAACCGCCCTGTCCAGCAGTGGAGCAGTCAGGAGCCCGCCGGCTGGCGGTGGCAGAAGTAGCCGCCGTATAACCGCCCTGTCCAGCAGTGGAGCAGTCAGGAGCCCGCCGGCTGGCGTCGGCAGAAGTAGCCGCCGTATAACCGCCCTGTCCAGCAGTGGAGCAGTCAGGAGCCCGCCGGCTGGCGGCGGCAGAAGTAGCCGGCGTATAACCGCCCTGTCCAGCAGTGGAGCAGTCAGGAGCCCGCCGGCTGGCGGCGGCGGCAGAAGTAGCCGGCGTATAACCGCCCTGTCCAGCAGTGGAGCAGTCAGGAGCCCGCCGGCTGGCGGCGGCAGAAGTAGCCGCCGTATAAGCGCCCTGTCCAGCAGTGGAGCAGTCAGGAGCCCGCCGGCTGGCAGCGGCAGAAGTAGCCGCCGTATAAGCGCCCTGTCCAGCAGTGGAGCAGTCAGGAGCCCGCCGGCTGGCGGCGGCAGAAGTAGCCGGCGTATAACCGCCCTGTCCAGCAGTGGAGCAGTGAGGAGCCCGCCGGCTGGCAGCGGCAGAAGTAGCCGCCGTATAACCGCCCTGTCCAGCAGTGGAGCAGTCAGGAGCCCGCCGGCTGGCGGCGGCAGAAGTAGCCGGCGTATAACCGTCCTGTCCAGCAGTGGAGCAGCCAGGAGCCCGCCGGCTGGCGGCGGCAGAAGTAGCCGCCGTATAAGCGCCCTGTCCAGCAGTGGAGCAGTCAGGAGCCCGCCGGCTGGCGGCGGCAGAAGTAGCTGGCGTATAACCGCCCTGTCCAGCAGTGGAGCAGTCAGGAGCCCGCCGGCTGGCTGCGGTAGAAGTAGCCGGCGTATAACCGCCCTGTCCAGCAGTGGAGCAGTGAGGAGCCCGCCGGCTGGCGGCGGCAGAAGTAGCCGCCGTATAAGCGCCCTGTCCAGCAGTGGAGCAGCCAGGAGCCCGCCGGCTGGCGGCGGCAGAAGTAGCCGCCGTATAAGCGCCCTGTCCAGCAGTGGAGCAGTCAGGAGCCCGCCGGCTGGCGGCGGCGGCAGAAGTAGCCGCCGTATAACCGCCCTGTCCAGCAGTGGAGCAGTCAGGAGCCCGCCGGCTGGCGGCGGCAGAAGTAGCCGGCGTATAACCGCCCTGTCCAGCAGTGGAGCAGTCAGGAGCCCGCCGGCTGGCGGCGGCAGAAGTAGCCGCCGTATAACCGCCCTGTCCAGCAGTGGAGCAGTCAGGAGCCCGCCGGCTGGCGGCGGCAGAAGTAGCCGGCGTATAACCGCCCTGTCCAGCAGTGGAGCAGTGAGGAGCCCGCCGGCTGGCGGCGGCAGAAGTAGCCGGCGTATAACCGCCCTGTCCAGCAGTGGAGCAGTCAGGAGCCCGCCGGCTGGCGGCGGCAGAAGTAGCCGCCGTATAACCGCCCTGGCCAGCAGTGGAGCAGTGAGGAGCCCGCCGGCTGGCAGCGGCAGAAGTAGCCGGCGTATAACCGCCCTGTCCAGCAGTGGAGCAGTGAGGAGCCCGCCGGCTGGCGGCGGCAGAAGTAGCCGGCGTATAACCGCCCTGTCCAGCAGTGGAGCAGTCAGGAGCCCGCCGGCTGGCGGTGGCAGAAGTAGCCGCCGTATAAGCGCCCTGTCCAGCAGTGGAGCAGTGAGGAGCCCGCCGGCTGGCGGCGGCAGAAGTAGCCGCCGTATAACCGCCCTGTCCAGCAGTGGAGCAGTCAGGAGCCCGCCGGCTGGCGGCGGCGGCAGAAGTAGCCGCCGTATAACCGCCCTGTCCAGCAGTGGAGCAGTCAGGAGCCCGCCGGCTGGCGGCGGCAGAAGTAGCCGGCGTATAACCGCCCTGTCCAGCAGTGGAGCAGTCAGGAGCCCGCCGGCTGGCGGCGGCAGAAGTAGCCGGCGTATAACCGCCCTGCCCAGCAGTGGAGCAGTGAGGAGCCCGCCGGCTGGCGGCGGCAGAAGTAGCCGGCGTATAACCGCCCTGTCCAGCAGTGGAGCAGTCAGGAGCCCGCCGGCTGGCGGCGGCAGAAGTAGCCGCCGTATAACCGCCCTGTCCAGCAGTGGAGCAGTGAGGAGCCCGCCGGCTGGCGGCGGCAGAAGTAGCCGCCGTATAACCGCCCTGTCCAGCAGTGGAGCAGTGAGGAGCCCGCCGGCTGGCGGCGGCAGAAGTAGCCGCCGTATAACCGCCCTGTCCAGCAGTGGAGCAGTCAGGAGCCCGCCGGCTGGCGGCGGCAGAAGTAGCCGCCGTATAACCGCCCTGTCCAGCAGTGGAGCAGTCAGGAGCCCGCCGGCTGGCGGCGGCAGAAGTAGCCGCCGTATAACCGCCCTGCACGGCGCCCTAAAACACCAGCATACCCCGGACGCCGGTGGGAGTGGCTCGATAGCTCTCAGACGCGGACAAAACAACACCGCACCGCCGGGGCTGAGCGGTGCAGGCTCCAGAGCCACTGGATGGCTGTAATGGGGCAGAGATAGCTATCTCTGTCATCTCTCCTGATCTATCATCATGGGATGGGACCTATCATCATGGGCACACGCCACACACACACACAATCTAAATAAAAAAGGCATGTTTCTAGACCAACCTTGTCTCCGAAATACAGCGATGGCATTTATTTGTCTGTATCTGGTCACTAGAAGCCAAAAAACGTAACTTAAAATGACGTCATGAGTTACTTATACTCAGGGAGCCATAAGTCAGTCAAAAATATAGATATTGCTTTGAAATTTGGTTCGGGTTTCGTCTATGCTTGGTTCTCTAATATATCTACCGTTTTTTTAATATCTTCAAAACAATACTTTTGTGGAAATTCTTCCGGAAAAAAAACATTTTTTTTTTGGGTCAAAAACCCAAAATTTCAAAAATCCGATATAGCCATTTGGAAGAGAATGTTGGTGTAATGTAAAATGGTCTGACATGACGTCACTAAAACGTAATTATCTCCCAAACTACTTGCCAATTTCAATACAATTTTGGCAGAAAACTTATAATTGATTCAGCATAAGATACCATAAGTTTCACTTCGATATCTGTCATAGTTTTCAAGTTATTAAGAAAATCCGGGAGGGGGGTAAAATTTACCCCCCCCCCCCAGCGCTGCGCGGGTTAACCAACAACGACATGCTCGCTCCAGTTTCTGGCGTTTGCTGCCTCAGTACAGGAATCTATCTGACCCAAAATTTTCCTCATTGCAATACGGAAGTACTTGCGATAGCGTGATTGGTGGTGCGAAAAACCATGGGTCAACTCTTGCATCAATTGATTCGTCTCGACACGCCGAATACAACGGTGAAAACCCCATTGTTCTACCTTGATTTAGTGCAGAGTTATTGAATAAAAACCATACGTGACCTGGAGGGTCACCTGAGTTGACCTCGTAGAGTACGAGGTCAAAGAACAGAAGTGTGACAGGGCTTTGCATTTGGCACAAGAGTGGTGGATCTGGTGAAAATTGGTCAAATTTAGCCATTTTCTATGGATTTATACGTGTTTTAATTTTTCCCCCATTGACTTATAACTGCGAGGTCACGAAATCGACCTGACCTTAGGTCACCGATATACAAAAATAGAGATATATAAATGTCTGGAAAAATCTTTCCAGTTTTGCAGGGAAGATAAGAATATCTTTGCTGAGTGAGTGACTAGCAAAAACCGAATGCCGAAGGCACGATGTTTTTTGCTGCGGCACTCACGAATATTTTTATCTGCCCGAGAAAGCTCGAAGGATTTCATATCTTCATATTTAACAACATGAAAATCAACTAAAATCTCGAGCTGCTATCTTTGCATCCTGCAGGGTGGAAAGATAATAATATTTGTTTTGCAGCATGTTAAAGATTAACCTCAAATATGAAGATATACGAATTGTAAGTAGGGGAGAACACTTGGCCGTTTGGTTTTTGTTAAAAATATACGTCTGTGAAAAATATATGTCTGTGCGGCCGGAGCGCCGACAGCGCCGGACGCGCCATTGTCCTCCATCGGAGGGCGGCGCTCCAATACTGCGGCCGTGACGGACGGAAGCGATCCGTTATCGGCCCAATAGACATAGACACACACACACACACACACACACACACACACACACACACACACACACACACACACACACACACACACACACACACACACACACACACACACACACACACACACACACACACACACACACACACACACACACACACACACACACACACACACACACACACACACACACACACACACACACACACACACACACACACACACACACACACACACACACACACACACACACACACACACACACACACACACACACACACACACACGCGCGCGCGCGCGCACACGCACACGCACGCACGCACGCACGCACGCACGCACGCACGCACGCACGCATGCACGCACGCACGCACGCACGCACGCACGCACGCACGCACGCACGCACGCACACGCACGCGCACGCACGCACGCGCACACATACACTAGATCTCCCACCGATCAGTCACCGCCGTCCCGATCTGTCCCGGGGATTTATCGGTAATGTGTGGAGATTTGTCGTGACCCTGTCGCAGTGTCTGTGGGTGTGGCGATCGGCGGTGAAGTGTCGCCCGTTTGTGTCAGTGTGAGCCGCGGTAGGAGCGATGTTTCCACTCTATCGCCGCATACCATCTGTGGAGTGTTGCCGCCTTTGGGCCGGCTCGGGACGTTTGGAAGTGGCCGATACATCATTGGAATGCGTCGCTCATGAACTGCTGTTAGCCTCCCCTCTGGCCGGCCTTGAGGACGCTGGAGATACTCTCCCCCGATACTGCCGACTGCTTACCAGCCGGTCATGTCTCTTACAGGAGCATCGGCGGCCCAAACGCCAATCGTGCGCGCCCGGCATGTGAATTGTCTAACGGTTCAATTGCCGCTGAATGTTGTGCGATCCCAGCTGGCGGGATCTGCGAGGGTACCATTCATCACGGCATATACTGGAAGCTGAACCGCTCTCTGCACTATCCGGCCGCAGACTGTTGGCCTGATCAGAGTACTTATATTATGAGTAGGTTCAAGTTTGGCGACTGCCATGGCTACGTCACGCCTGGTTCAAACTAGAATAAACTAACTATGCTACCATATCAACTATTTCTGGTATGCTTTTTGGAATAGTTCTCATTTTCTTCTAGAATTTCAACTATAGTAGGATATGGCAATCACATCGTAAAATATCTGAGTAGAAAACTAAATATATTTAACACAATTTTGTGTGTATTCGAATGAAAATAATATTTAAAGTTCATTGGTACATCAATTTTATTGGAAAATGCCTATAAACACCATATTAACCCGCGCACTGCAAGGGGGTTGATTTCCGCCCCCCCCCCCCCTCAGGTTTTTCAAAGATAGCGGGAAAACGGCGGCGCGCAGCGCCGCCGGGTTTTGATACACCTGCTAGGACATCAATTGCGCACACTTTGAGAAAAAATATGCTCGGGTCATCTCAGGTCAGGTCACCAGACCAGGTCAAGTGACCCCACCACCAAAAATGTTTGCAGTTGTGCCAAAGCCAGAATTTTTCACCGATCAGGTTGAAACTTACAGGATGTCATGAGGGCATCAGTACTTACAATTCGTATAACTCGGAATTTTGACATCGGTGACCTAAGGTCAGGTCAATTTCGTAACCTCCCCATAATAAGTCAATGTGGAAATATACAAATGTTTCCTATTTCAAGGATATGCATGGTACTAGTCCAATTACTTCTGGATCATGTTATTATAGGATATTCTTGATGATCTACGTGTAAGTTTTGTTCAGTGACCCCTATTGGGTCATTTGAGGTCATGCGAGGTCACCATCACTTTTTTGTCAATAACTTTCTACATAATGAAGATAGAGAAGTAAAACAGACATCAATGTGTTTGTCTCGTCGAGACACGTCTTCCCATATGCAACATGCCCTACTTGGGTCACCACTTGACCTTGACCTTAGGTCAAATTGTTAAGTTGACTTAACAAGGTCACCATATATATCATTCAAAGCGCCTTGACAAGATAAACACAATGGCGTAAACAGTTTTCTGTTATCTTTATTAACTAAAAAGTTATAGCAAAAAAAAAACGATTTAGAAAAAAACATAATGACCTCTGGAGTTTTTGACCTCTGGAGCCTCAAATATCGACCTTGAGATCAAATCTGAGGACACCTTAGCGATTACAAATTTCACTCGCTGGCGTATGCTTTTTTCCGTTTGTTTCTAACTATCATCGTTTCTGAGATATATGGGAATTTCTGGAGCGATGTCCTAAAACAGGAAAAAAAAACTGGAAAATTTGACCTTTGATGACCTCTGGTGACCTCAATTTTGACCTGACTTACAAAAACACTGAAATACTTTCGATAGAACATGTATGAAGCTATCAAATGCCTTTTCCCGCTTCTCGCTACGTTGCGTAGTTTTCGAGATCTCAGGGGGGGGGGGGCGGAAATCACCCCCCCTGCAGTTCGTGTTCGGCGCAAAGCCCCTGCAGTGCGCGGGTTAACGATACATCACAATTAGTCAGCTGTAACAGAGTTTGCATTCAGGCCGGAAATTTCGAAGCACCAGGCCGCCGTCGGGCCGGCCCCGCGGGGGTACAGTCTCTGGCAAGGCGTCGCAGCGGTTCTCACCAACTTGCGGCCGGCGCGGCGGCGGTGTACAGCCCCTGACAGCGGACCCCCGCTCCGGCGCGCCGTGTGGGCGGAACATGCCTTCACTCGACCGATAATTGTGAACGATTGGAGTGTTTCAGGTAAAATCGGAGGCCATTCCAGGAATCTTGAAGAAACGAGCTTCCCATTGAGCATACATACTTGTATCCATCTCTCTTAGATAACACATTAAAGGGGGGTAACTACCAAGCCTCTTTGCATTATCTTAATAACACTGCGGAGCGGGATTCGACTGCCATGGTGATGTCACGGCTACCAAACAACTTGCGCCCCCCGGGCCTGATGGCCGGCGGTCTGGCGCTGACTACAGATGACGCCGGGATATAGGCCGCTGATGGCCAGAGACTATGGTATATGGTAGGTATGCTGATGACCGGGATATAGGCCGCTGATGGCCGGAGACGGGCCGCTGATGGCTCTCCAGCCATGATGGCGGACCGCGGGGCACGTCGGTCTGAAGGCCACCGCACGTCCAAACACCGCACAGGCAGCCGATACTTCCATCCCGCAGTCCAGGCTGAATGAATGGCCGAACTCGGCCGCCGCGGACACGATTCCATCCCGCAGTCCAGGCTGAATGAATGTCCGAACTCGGCCGCCGCGGACATGATTCCATCCCGCAGTCCAGGCTGAATGAATGTCCGAACTCGACCGCCGCGGACACGATACCATCCCGCAGTCCAGGCTGAATGAATGGCCGAACCCGGCCGCCGCGGACACGATTCCATCCCGCAGTCCAGGCTGAATGAATGTCCGAACTCGGCCGCCGCGGACACGATTCCATCCCGCAGTCCAGGCTGAATGAATGTCCGAACTCGGCCGCCGCGGACACGATACCATCCCGCAGTCCAGGCTGAATGAATGGCCGAACCCGGCCGCCGCGGACACGATTCCATCCCGCAGTCCAGGCTGAATGAATGTCCGAACTCGGCCGCCGCGGACACGATACCATCCCGCAGTCCAGGCTGAATGAATGTCCGAACTCGGCCGCCGCGGACACGATTCCATCCCGCAGTCCAGGCTGAATGAATGTCCGAACTCGGCCGCCGCGGACACGATTCCATCCCGCAGTCCAGGCTGAATGAATGGCCGAACTCGGCCGCCGCGGACACGATTCCATCCCGCAGTCCAGGCTGAATGAATGGCCGAACTCGGCCGCCGCGGACACGATTCCATCCCGCAGTCCAGGCTGAATGAATGGCCGAACTCGGCCGCCGCGGACACGATTCCATGCATTTACGCAATAGAGCTATGGCAGAAAGCATCGACTATTTCACTTGAGTTTATTTCTCGAGCTGAGACTTGTGCACAACTGATAGTCACTATTCTCAGGTAAAAAATAGCAGATGTAAGAAGGTGAAGAACACTTCAAAGGCTTCAGTGTTTTTGTACGGCGACGGTCGCCATGTATAACTGCGGCAGTTGCGGCGCCATAAAACCAAACCACCAGCATTTAGTTAGACAAGTGTAGAACTGGGTGATTGATTCAGGGCGGAAAGCTAAATGGCGGAATATCGGAATGGCCCCGAGTATACGGAGACTGGGTGTGAACCTGCACCGCTGTCAGTACGGCGCACACACTCACACATTTGATCACGCCACACAGCTCGATGGAGGCGACCAGCAACCAGCCTTAATCGACCAGCCCAGCCGACCGACCCCGGGAAATGGTAGCCCCAGGCGACCGATGAAGGCAACCAGCGACCAGCCTTAATCGACCAGCCCAGCCGACCGACCCCGGGAAACGGTAGCCCCAGACGACCGATGAAGGCGACCAGCGACCAGCTCCACCCCCGGGAAACGGTATCCGGCCGGTGTCCGGCGGCCTGTCACCCGCAGTGTCATTATTGACAGAGGTCAGCTGGCCTTTGTCAGCTCTGTCGTTCTGCTGCTGTGCCCCGTGCCCCGCCGCTGACAGGCAGCGCCCCCCCCCCCCGAGTGCCGGTCCGGGTTGCGTCGGGCCGAACCGGTGTGTTCCTTCCGTCCGCCGGCCCGCTGGACGTCTCACTCAGCCGACCTGAAGTGGGCCGCCGATCGGTCTGTTACTGCGGGCCGATCGGTCTGTTACTGCGGGCCGATCGGTCTGTTACTGCGGGCCGATCGGTCTGTTACTGCGGGCCGATCGGTCTGTTACTGCGGGCCGATCGGTCTGTTACTGCGGACCGATCGGTCTGTTACTGCGGGCCGATCGGTCTGTTACTGCGGGCCGATCGGTCTGTTACTGCGGGCCGATCGGTCTGTTACTGCGGGCCGATCGGTCTGTTACTGCGGGCCGATCGGTCTGTTACTGCGGGCCGATCGGCCTGTTACTGCGGGCCGATCGGTCTGTTACTGCGGGCCGATCGGTCTGTTACTGCGGGCCGATCGGTCTGTTACTGCGGGCCGATCGGTCTGTTACTGCGGGCCGATCGGTCTGTTACTGCGGGCCGATCGGTCTGTTACTGCGGTCCGATCGGTCTGTTACTGCGGGCCGATCGGTCTGTTACTGCGGGCCGATCGGTCTGTTACTGCGGGCCGATCGGTCTGTTACTGCGGGCCGATCGGTCTGTTACTGCGGGCCGATCGGTCTGTTACTGCGGGCCGATCGGTCTGTTACTGCGGGCCGATCGGTCTGTTACTGCGGGCCGATCGGTCTGTTACTGCGGGCCGATCACCTACCCAGCCACGCCGCCACCAGACGGCAGAAGGTGGCGCACAATTAATGTCAGTCCCCGCCGGTTAAACAAGGGGACGGACGTTAACAGTGGTGTTAACCCTGACTCGCGCAATATGTGCGAACTGTTACAGTGGCATGATCGGCAGTAGGCTTGCAGTGACTACTAACTGCTACCGGCTGTAAGCTTGTTTACTACTAAGTAACTACCAACTACGTAGTAAGGAAGCCTACAGCCGAGCAGGCCACTGCAACAGTTCGCACATAATTCGCGAGAGCCAGGGTTAACACCATCGTTAACGTCCGTCTCCTTATTTAGCCGGCGGCGAATTATATTAATTATGTACCACCGTATGCCGACCGCTCTGGGCGCCTGTTGCCACGGTATGACGACCGCTCTGGGCGCCTGTTGCCACGGTATGACGACCGCTCTGGGCGCCTGTTGCCACGGTATGACGACCGCTCTGGGCGCCTGTTGCCACGGTATGACGACCGCTCTGGGCGCCTGTTGCCACGGTATGACGACCGCTCTGGGCGCCTGTTGCCACCGTATGCCGACCGCTCTGGGCGCCTGTTGCCACGGTATGACGACCGCTCTGGGCGCCTGTTGCCACGGTATGACGACCGCTCTGGGCGCCTGTTGCCACGGTATGACGACCGCTCTGGGCGCCTGTTGCCACGGTATGACGACCGCTCTGGGCGCCTGTTGCCACCGTATGACGACCGCTCTGGGCGCCTGTTGCCACGGTATGACGACCGCTCTGGGCGCCTGTTGCCACGGTATGACGACCGCTCTGGGCGCCTGTTGCCACGGTATGACGACCGCTCTGGGCGCCTGTTGCCACGGTATGACGACCGCTCTGGGCGCCTGTTGCCACGGTATGACGACCGCTCTGGGCGCCTGTTGCCACGGTATGACGACCGCTCTGGGCGCCTGTTGCCACGGTATGACGACCGCTCTGGGCTCCTGTTGCCACGGTATGACGACCGCTCTGGGCTCCTGTTGCCACCGTATGACGACCGCTCTGGGCTCCTGTTGCCACCGTATGACGACCGCTCTGGGCGCCTGTTGCCACGGTATGACGACCGCTCTGGGCGCCTGTTGCCACGGTATGACGACCGCTCTGGGCGCCTGTTGCCACGGTATGACGACCGCTCTGGGCGCCTGTTGCCACGGTATGACGACCGCTCTGGGCGCCTGTTGCCACGGTATGACGACCGCTCTGGGCGCCTGTTGCCACGGTATGACGACCGCTCTGGGCGCCTGTTGCCACGGTATGACGACCGCTCTGGGCGCCTGTTGCCACCGTATGACGACCGCTCTGGGCGCCTGTTGCCACGGTATGACGACCGCTCTGGGCGCCTGTTGCCACGGTATGACGACCGCTCTGGGCGCCTGTTGCCACGGTATGACGACCGCTCTGGGCGCCTGTTGCCACGGTATGACGACCGCTCTGGGCGCCTGTTGCCACGGTATGACGACCGCTCTGGGCGCCTGTTGCCACGGTATGACGACCGCTCTGGGCGCCTGTTGCCACGGTATGACGACCGCTCTGGGCGCCTGTTGCCACGGTATGACGACCGCTCTGGGCGCCTGTTGCCACGGTATGACGACTGCTCTGGGCGCCTGTTGCCACCGTATGACGACCGCTCTGGGCGCCTGTTGCCACCGTATGACGACCGCTCTGGGCGCCTGTTGCCACCGTATGACGACCGCTCTGGGCGCCTGTTGCCACCGTATGACGACCGCTCTGGGCGCCTGTTGCCACCGTATGACGACCGCTCTGGGCGCCTGTTGCCACGGTCGGCCGGCTATTCGGAGATATAGAGCTGGCGCAGCTCGGCCCGTACTGACGTGATCCGGGAGGCGACTCGGCGCTGCTTACGATATGGCAGGGAGCAGTCGATCACCGGCGGCGGCCAGTGATGTGTAGAAGGTACGGTGTTTGCGTTTTCCCTGATGTGAAGGATCCTAAAGGCAAAACTGTCGCCTTTTTCAAATGATTCAGAATGAATGCATCTCATTATCAGCTATTCTTGACTTTATTGTTGCCGCGGTCATATGCGTTTCGAAGCGCTTACCCTCTCCCAACGTAGAATGAGGGCCAGACTACACCTTATGAAGGGACCTGTCGACGCATCGTGCCCTGATCCTGGACACCGGAGGCAGTGGTCCCGCCATCGTACCCTGATCCTGGTGGACACCGGAGGCAGTGGTCCCGCCATCGTACCCTGATCCTGGTGGACACCGGAGGCAGCGGTCCCGCCATCGCTCCCTGATCCTGGACACCGGAGGCAGTGGTCCCGTCATCGTACCCTGATCCTGGACATCGGAGGCAGTGGTCCCGCCATCGTGCCCTGATCCTGGACACCGGAGGCAGTGGTCCCGCCATCGTACCCTGATCCTGGTGGACACCGGAGGCAGTGGTCCCGCCATCGTACCCTGATCCTGGACACCGGAGGCAGTGGTCCCGCCATCGTACCCTGATCCTGGACATCGGAGGCAGTGGTCCCGCCATCGTACCCTGATCCTGGACATCGGAGGCAGTGGTCCCGCCATCGTACCCTGATCCTGGACATCGGAGGCAGTGGTCCCGCCATCGTGCCCTGATCCTGGACACCGGAGGCAGTGGTCCCGCCATCGTACCCTGATCCTGGTGGACACCGGAGGCAGTGGTCCCGCCATCGTACCCTGATCCTGGTGGACACCGGAGGCAGCGGTCCCGCCATCGCTCCCTGATCCTGGACACCGGAGGCAGTGGTCCCGCCATCGTACCCTGATCCTGGACATCGGAGGCAGTTACCCGCCATCGTGCCCTGATCCTGGACACCGGAGGCAGTGGTCCCGCCATCGTACCCTGATCCTGGTGGACACCGGAGACAGTGGTCCCGCCATCGTACCCTGATCCTGGACACCGGAGGCAGTGGTCCCGCCATCGTACCCTGATCCTGGACATCGGAGGCAGTGGTCCCGCCATCGTACCCTGATCCTGGACATCGGAGGCAGTGGTCCCGCCATCGTACCCTGATCCTGGACATCGGAGGCAGTGGTCCCGCCATCGTACCCTGATCCTGGACATCGGAGGCAGTGGTCCCGCCATCGTACCCTGATCCTGGACACCGGAGGCAGTGGTCCCGCCATCGTACCCTGATCCTGGTGGACACCGGAGGCAGTAGTCCCGCCATCGCTCCCTGATCCTGGACACCGGAGGCAGTGGTCCCGCCATCGTACCCTGATCCTGGACATCGGAGGCAGTGGTCCCGCCATCGTACCCTGATCCTGGACATCGGAGGCAGTGGTCCCGCCATCGTACCCTGATCCTGGACATCGGAGGCAGTGGTCCCGCCATCGTACCCTGATCCTGGACATCGGAGGCAGTGGTCCCGCCATCGTACCCTGATCCTGGACACCGGAGGCAGTGGTCCCGCCATCGTACCCTGATCCTGGTGGACACCGGAGGCAGTGGTCCCGCCATCGCTCCCTGATCCTGGACACCGGAGGCAGTGGTCCCGCCATCGTACCCTAATCCTGGACATCGGAGGCAGTGGTCCCGCCATCGTACCCTGATCCTGGACATCGGAGGCAGTGGTCCCGCCATCGTACCCTGATCCTGGACACCGGAGGCAGTGGTCCCGCCATCGTACCCTGATCCTGGTGGACACCCGAGGCAGTGGTCCCGCCATCGCTCCCTGATCCTGGACACCGGAGGCAGTGGTCCCGCCATCGTACCCTGATCCTGGACATCGGAGGCAGTGGTCCCGCCATCGTACCCTGATCCTGGACTTCGGAGGCAGTGGTCCCGCCATCGTACCCTGATCCTGGACACCGGAGGCAGTGGTCCCGCCATCGTACCCTGATCCTGGTGGACACCGGAGGCAGTGGTCCCGCCATCGCTCCCTGATCCTGGACACCGGAGGCAGTGGTCCCGCCATCGTACCCTGATCCTGGACATCGGAGGCAGAGGCCCCGCCATCGTACCCTGATCCTGGACATCGGAGGCAGTGGTCCCGCCGTCGTACCCTGATCCTGGACACCGGAGGCAGTGGTCCCGCCATCGTACCCTGATCCTGGTGGACACCGGAGGCAGTGGTCCCGCCATCGCTCCCTGATCCTGGACACCGGAGGCAGTGGTCCCGCCATCGTACCCTGATCCTGGACATCGGAGGCAGTGGTCCCGCCATCGTACCCTGATCCTGGACATCGGAGGCAGTGGTCCCGCCATCGTACCCTGATCCTGGACACCGGAGGCAGTGGTCCCGCCATCGTACCCTGATCCTGGTGGACACCGGAGGCAGTGGTCCCGCCATCGCTCCCTGATCCTGGACACCGGAGGCAGTGGTCCCGCCATCGTACCCTGATCCTGGACACCGGAGGCAGTGGTCCCGCCATCGTACCCTGATCCTGGACACCGGAGGCAGTGGTCCCGCCATCGTACCCTGATCCTGGACACCGGAGGCAGTGGTCCCGCCATCGTACCCTGATCCTGGTGGACACCGGAGGCAGCGGTCCCGCCATCGCTCCCTGATCCTGGACACCGGAGACAGTGGTCCCGCCATCGTACCCTGATCCTGGACACCGGAGGCAGTGGTCCCGCAATCGTACCCTGATCCTGGACACCGGAGGCAGTGGTCCCGCCATCGTGCCCTGATCCTGGACACCGGAGGCAGTGGTCCCGCCATCGTACCCTGATCCTGGTGGACACCGGATGCAGTGGTCCCGCCATCGCTCCCTGATCCTGGACACCGGAGGCAGTGGTCCCGCCATCGTACCCTGATCCTGGTGGACACTGGAGGCAGTGGTCCCGCCATCGCACCCTGATCCTGGACACCGGAGGCAGTGGTCCCGCCATCGTACCCTGATCCTGGCCACCGGAGGCAGTGGTCCCGCCATCGTACCCTGATCCTGGACACCGGAGGCAGTGGTCCCGCCATCGCTCCCTGATCCTGGTGGACACTGTAGGCAGTGGTCTCACCATCGCTCCCTGATCCTGGACATCGGAGGCAGTGGTCCCGCCATCGTACCCTGATCCTGGAAACCAGAGGCAGTGGTCCCGCCATCGTACCCTGATCCTGGTGGACACCGGAGGAAGTGATCCCGTCATCGTACCCTGATCCTGGTGGACACCGGAGGCAGTGGTCCCGCCGTCGTACCCTGATCCTGGACACCGGAGACAGTGGTCCCGCCATCGTACCCTGATCCTGGTGGACACCGGAGGCATGGTCCCGCCATCGTACCCTGATCCTGGTGGACACCGGAGGCAGTGGTCCCGCCATCGTACCCTGATCCTGGTGGACACCGGAGGCAGCGGTCCCGCCATCGCTCCCTGATCCTGGACACCGGAGGCAGTGGTCCCGCCATCGTACCCTGATCCTGGACATCGGAGGCAGTTACCCGCCATCGTGCCCTGATCCTGGACACCGGAGGCAGTGGTCCCGCCATCGTACCCTGATCCTGGTGGACACCGGAGACAGTGGTCCCGCCATCGTACCCTGATCCTGGACACCGGAGGCAGTGGTCCCGCCATCGTACCCTGATCCTGGACATCGGAGGCAGTGGTCCCGCCATCGTACCCTGATCCTGGACATCGGAGGCAGTGGTCCCGCCATCGTACCCTGATCCTGGACATCGGAGGCAGTGGTCCCGCCATCGTACCCTGATCCTGGACATCGGAGGCAGTGGTCCCGCCATCGTACCCTGATCCTGGACACCGGAGGCAGTGGTCCCGCCATCGTACCCTGATCCTGGTGGACACCGGAGGCAGTAGTCCCGCCATCGCTCCCTGATCCTGGACACCGGAGGCAGTGGTCCCGCCATCGTACCCTGATCCTGGACATCGGAGGCAGTGGTCCCGCCATCGTACCCTGATCCTGGACATCGGAGGCAGTGGTCCCGCCATCGTACCCTGATCCTGGACATCGGAGGCAGTGGTCCCGCCATCGTACCCTGATCCTGGACATCGGAGGCAGTGGTCCCGCCATCGTACCCTGATCCTGGACACCGGAGGCAGTGGTCCCGCCATCGTACCCTGATCCTGGTGGACACCGGAGGCAGTGGTCCCGCCATCGCTCCCTGATCCTGGACACCGGAGGCAGTGGTCCCGCCATCGTACCCTAATCCTGGACATCGGAGGCAGTGGTCCCGCCATCGTACCCTGATCCTGGACATCGGAGGCAGTGGTCCCGCCATCGTACCCTGATCCTGGACACCGGAGGCAGTGGTCCCGCCATCGTACCCTGATCCTGGTGGACACCCGAGGCAGTGGTCCCGCCATCGCTCCCTGATCCTGGACACCGGAGGCAGTGGTCCCGCCATCGTACCCTGATCCTGGACATCGGAGGCAGTGGTCCCGCCATCGTACCCTGATCCTGGACTTCGGAGGCAGTGGTCCCGCCATCGTACCCTGATCCTGGACACCGGAGGCAGTGGTCCCGCCATCGCTCCCTGATCCTGGACACCGGAGGCAGTGGTCCCGCCATCGTACCCTGATCCTGGACATCGGAGGCAGAGGCCCCGCCATCGTACCCTGATCCTGGACATCGGAGGCAGTGGTCCCGCCGTCGTACCCTGATCCTGGACACCGGAGGCAGTGGTCCCGCCATCGTACCCTGATCCTGGTGGACACCGGAGGCAGTGGTCCCGCCATCGCTCCCTGATCCTGGACACCGGAGGCAGTGGTCCCGCCATCGTACCCTGATCCTGGACATCGGAGGCAGTGGTCCCGCCATCGTACCCTGATCCTGGACATCGGAGGCAGTGGTCCCGCCATCGTACCCTGATCCTGGACACCGGAGGCAGTGGTCCCGCCATCGTACCCTGATCCTGGTGGACACCGGAGGCAGTGGTCCCGCCATCGCTCCCTGATCCTGGACACCGGAGGCAGTGGTCCCGCCATCGTACCCTGATCCTGGACACCGGAGGCAGTGGTCCCGCCATCGTACCCTGATCCTGGACACCGGAGGCAGTGGTCCCGCCATCGTACCCTGATCCTGGACACCGGAGGCAGTGGTCCCGCCATCGTACCCTGATCCTGGTGGACACCGGAGGCAGCGGTCCCGCCATCGCTCCCTGATCCTGGACACCGGAGACAGTGGTCCCGCCATCGTACCCTGATCCTGGACACCGGAGGCAGTGGTCCCGCAATCGTACCCTGATCCTGGACACCGGAGGCAGTGGTCCCGCCATCGTGCCCTGATCCTGGACACCGGAGGCAGTGGTCCCGCCATCGTACCCTGATCCTGGTGGACACCGGATGCAGTGGTCCCGCCATCGCTCCCTGATCCTGGACACCGGAGGCAGTGGTCCCGCCATCGTACCCTGATCCTGGTGGACACTGGAGGCAGTGGTCCCGCCATCGCACCCTGATCCTGGACACCGGAGGCAGTGGTCCCGCCATCGTACCCTGATCCTGGCCACCGGAGGCAGTGGTCCCGCCATCGTACCCTGATCCTGGACACCGGAGGCAGTGGTCCCGCCATCGCTCCCTGATCCTGGTGGACACTGTAGGCAGTGGTCTCACCATCGCTCCCTGATCCTGGACATCGGAGGCAGTGGTCCCGCCATCGTACCCTGATCCTGGAAACCAGAGGCAGTGGTCCCGCCATCGTACCCTGATCCTGGTGGACACCGAGGAAGTGATCCCGTCATCGTACCCTGATCCTGGTGGACACCGGAGGCAGTGGTCCCGCCGTCGTACCCTGATCCTGGACACCGGAGACAGTGGTCCCGCCATCGTACCCTGATCCTGGTGGACACCGGAGGCATGGTCCCGCCATCGTACCCTGATCCTGGTGGACACCGGAGGCAGTGGTCCCGCCATCGTACCCTGATCCTGGTGGACACCGGAGGCAGTGGTCCCGCCATCGCTCCCTGATCCTGGACACCGGAGACACCGGAGGCAGTGGTCCCGCCATCGTACCCTGATCCTGGACACCGGAGGCAGTGGTCCCGCCATCGTACCCTGATCCTGGACACCGGAGGCAGTGGTCCCGCCATCGTATCCTGATCCTGGACACCGGAGGCAGTGGTCCCGCCAT
This sequence comes from Chirona hameri, assembly GCA_036785665.1. Taxonomy (NCBI): domain Eukaryota; kingdom Metazoa; phylum Arthropoda; class Thecostraca; order Balanomorpha; family Balanidae; genus Chirona; species Chirona hameri. The sequence goes on from JAXIVJ010000569.1 coordinate 31,065, forward strand.
CGTACCCTGATCCTGGACACCGGAGGCAGTGGTCCCGCCATCGCTCCCTGATCCTGGACATCGGAGGCAGTGGTCCCGCCATCGTATCCTGATCCTGGACACCGGAGGCAGTGGTCCCGCCATCGTACCCTGATCCTGGTGGACACCGGAGGCAGTGGTCCCGCCATCGCTCCCTGATCCTGGACACCGGAGGAAGTCAGTCCCCCGCGTCAGTACCCCGTATCAGTCCCCGTGTCAGTCCCCGTGTCAGTCCCCCGTGTCAGTCCCCCGTGTCAGTCCCCGTATCAGTCCCCGTGTCAGTCCTCGTGTCAGTCCCCCGCGTCAGTACCCCGTGTCAGTCCCCCGCGTCAGTACCCCGTGTCAGTCCCCGTGTCAGTTCCCGTGTCAGTCCCCGTGTCAGTCCCCGTGTCAGTCCCCGTGCCAGTCCCCCGTGTTAGTCCCCGTGTCAGTCCCCGTGTCAGTCCCCCGTGTCAGGCCCCGTGTCAGTCCCCGTGTCAGTCCCCGTATCAGTCCCCGTGTCAGTCCCGTGTCAGTCCCCGTGTCAGTCCTCGTGTCAGTCCCCGTGTCAGTCCCCGTGTCAGTCCCCGTGTCAGTCCCCGTGTCAGTCCCCGTGTCAGTCCCCGTGTCAGTCCCCGTGTCAGTCCCCGTGTCAGCCCCCAGGGGCGGCGTCGGCGGCGTGGCGCCTCACTATCAGCAGCGCGGTAAACACTAAACACGTGTGTCGGCCGGCACTCCGTGGTGCCTGCGGCGGCGGCGTGGCGCCTCACTATCGGCAGCTCGGTAAACACTAAACACGTGTGTCGGCCGGCACTCCGTGCTGCCTGCGTCCCGTCAGCCGCCGTCCCGTCAGCCGCCGTGCCGTCAGTCGCCGCTCCGTCAGCCGCCGTCCCGTCAGTCGCCGTCCCGTCAGCCGCCGTCCCGTCGGTGGCCGTCACGTCTCGTCACACGGCCGATAACGCGGCGCTGCTCCCCGTGACGGAGCGTCTCACTCGTCATTATAGAGTTCAGTGCACTCGTCACGCCGCGCTGGCCGGCGGTGCTGACATGCCGGCCGCAGAAGGGGCCGGCAAAATACGGACCATTCGGCGGTCGCTGCTGCCTCCTCAGCGGTGACTGTGCGTCGTCTGTCGGCTGATCAAAAGGAAAAGCGACGCAATCTGGGGTGTCAGTAGCGGATTTTCTTCAGAAGCTATTCCCCAACACAATGGTGGGACAGTCAGGCTGAGATTGTTAACTGCAGAAAAAAGCAGGAATGGTTCTCAGTGCGACCAATGGTGAATCCGTGAAACTACGTCTCGTGACGGAATTATGAGGAGATGATTCCAAATGCCTGTAACCAACGTCAACGCAGTTATCTTAGTATGGCAACGTAGTGTTTGTGAAGTAGGAGTTAATGCTGCCATAACTCAATGACGTCATTTATGGACGGCACTAAGATGATTGCAGTGGGCACGTTTATAAATGGCGGCGGCGATTCTGTGGTGGGTGGGAGACGATGTCGGTGGTTCAGTGGCCGGACGGTTCCCTCGGGTCACTGAAACACGTGCCAGGTTCAGCGAGTCGCCGCCGCTCTCCGGCTGTAACCCATTGTATGGACTATTCCCTCGGGTCACTGAAACACGTGCCAGGTTCAGCGAGTCGCCGCCGCTCTCCGCTGCAACCATTGTATGGACTATTCCCTCGGGTCACTGAAACACGTGCCAGGTTCAGCGAGTCGCCGCCGCTCTCCGTGCTGTAACCATTGTATGGACTATTCCCTCGGGTCACTGAACACGTGCCAGGTTCAGCGAGTCGCCGCCGCTCTCCGGCTGTAACCATTGTATGGACTATTCACTCGGGTCACTGAAACACGTGCCAGGTTCAGCGAGTCGCCGCCGCTCTCCGGCTTGCAACCATTGTATGGACTATTCCCTCCGGTCACTGAAACACGTGCCAGGTTCAGCGAGTCGCCGCCGCTCTCCGGCTGTAACCATTGTATGGACTATTCCCTCGGGTCACTGAAACACGTGCCAGGTTCAGCTGAGTCGCCGCCGCTCTCCGGCTGTAACCATTGTATGGACTATTCCCTCGGGTCACTGAAACACGTGCCAGGGGTCAGCGAGTCGCCGCCGCTCTCCGGCTGTAACCATTGTATGGACTATTCCCTCGGGTCACTGAAACACGTGCCAGGTTCAGCGAGTCGCCGCCGCTCTCGGCTGTAACCATTGTATGGACTATTCCCTCGGTCACTGAAACACGTGCCAGGGTCAGCGAGTCGCCGCCGCTCTCCGGCTGTAACCATTGTATGGACTATTCCCTCGGGTCACTGAAACACGTGCCAGGTTCAGCGAGTCGCCGCCGCTCTCCCGGCTGTAACCATTGTATGGACTATTCCCTCGGGTCACTGAAACACGTCCAGGGTTGCGAGTCGCCGCCGCTCTCCGGCTGCAACCATTGTATGGGACTATTCCCTCGGGTCACTGAAACACGTGCCAGGGTCAGCGAGTCGCCGCCGCTCTCCGGCTGTAACCATTGTATGGACTATTCCCTCGGGTCACTGAAACACGTGCCAGGTTCAGCGAGTCGCCGCCGCTCTCCGGCTGCAACCATTGTATGGACTATTCCCTCGGGTCACTGAAACACGTGCCAGGTTCAGCGAGTCGCCGCCGCTCTCCGGCTGTAACCATTGTATGGACTATTCCCTCGGGTCACTGAAACACGTGCCAGGTTCAGCGAGTCGCCGCCGCTCTCCGGCTGTAACCATTGTATGGACTATTCCCTCGGGTCACTGAAACACGTGCCAGGGTCAGCGAGTCGCCGCCGCTCTCCGGCTGTAACCATTGTATGGACTATTCCCTCGGGTCACTGAAACACGTGCCAGGTTCAGCGAGTCGCCGCCGCTCTCCGGCTGCAACCATTGTATGGACTATTCCCTCGGGTCACTGAAACACGTGCCAGGTTCAGCGAGTCGCCGCCGCTCTCCGGCTGTAACCATTGTATGGACTATTCCTTCGGGTCACTGAAACACGTGCCAGGGTCAGCGAGTCGCCGCCGCTCTCCGGCTGTAACCATTGTATGGACTATTCCCTCGGGTCACTGAAACACGTGCCAGGTTCAGCGAGTCGCCGCCGCTCTCCGGCTGTAACCATTGTATGAGACTATTCCCTCGGGTCACTGAAACACGTCCAGGGTCAGCGAGTCGCCGCCGCTCTCCGCTGCAACCATTGTATGGACTATTCCCTCGGGTCACTGAAACACGTGCCAGGTTCAGCGAGTCGCCGGCCGCTCTCCGGCTGCAACCATTGTATGGACTATTCCCCTCGGGTCACTGAAACACGTGCCAGGTTTCAGCGAGTCGCCGCCGCTCTCCGGCTGTAACCCATTGTATGGACTATTCCCTCGGGTCACTGAAACAACGTGCCAGGTTCAGCGAGTCGCCGCCGCTCTCCGGCTGCAAACCATTGTATGGACTATTCCCTCGGGTCACTGAAACACGTGCAGGTTCAGCGAGTCGCCGCCGCTCTCCGGCTGCAACCATTGTATTGACTATTCCCTCGGGTCACTGAAACAACGTCCCAGGGTCAGCGAGTCGCCGCCGCTCTCCGGCTGCAACCATTGTATGGACTCGGGTCACTGAAACACGTCCCAGGGTCAGCGAGTCGCCGCCGCTCATCCGGCTGCGACTCATTGTATGGACTATTCCCTCGGGTCACTGAAACACGTGCCAGTTCAGCGAGTCGCCGCCGCTCTCCGGCATGCAACCATTGTATGGACTATTCCCTCGGGTCACTGAAACACGTGCCAGGTTCAGCGAGTCGCCGCCGCTCTTCGGCTGCAAACCATTGTATGGACTATTCCCTCGGGTCACTGAAACACGTGCCAGGTTCAGCGAGTCGCCGCCGCTCTCCGGCTGTAAACCATTGTATGGACTATTCCCTCGGGTCACTGAAACACGTGCCAGGTTCAGCGAGTCGCCGCGCTCTCCGGCTGCAACCATTGTATGGACTATTCCCTCGGTCACTGAAACACGTGCCAGGTTCAGCGAGTCGCCGCCGCTCTCCGCTGTAACCATTGTATGGACTATTCCCTCGGGTCACTGAAACACGTCCCAGGGTCAGCGAGTCGCCGCCGCTCTCCGGCTGCAACCATTGTATGGACTATTCCCTCGGGTCACTGAAACACGTCCCAGGGTCAGCGAGTCGCCGCCGCTCTCCGGCTGGCAACCATTGTATGGATGCATTGTGTCCGGATGTCTTAACCCTCGCCCTACGGGGGGTCCTAAAACGATCCCCTGAGGTTTTTCTTGCATAACTTGTTAGACATGCGGCGCATCTTGCTGAAATTTTCAGTAGCTAAGTATACAACAATTATACGTATGCTGTAAACAAAATCATTGAAATTGGTTGATAAATTTTGGAAATAATGATGTTTTGATGACGCCATGTTGGTGGAAAAACGATAAATGTTTGAAAAATCGTAGAAAACAGAGTTTTGAAGCAAATTGCAAACACAATTAAGCAAAGATATAAAATGTCAATTTATTTAAAATATCAATCTCGGATTTGTAAAATTTTGGGGTTTTAACCCCCAAAATGAACACAACTTTTTTAATCACCCACAAAATCAAAATTTTCAAAGATGTTAAAAAAACGGAACATATGTGAGAGAACTGCGTATGGACAATACTTAAACCAAATTTTAAAGAAATATCTATTTTTGACTGAGTGATTGGCTCCCAAAATGACATCATGACGTCATTTTTGTATCACTTTTTTTACTTTTTTATCAGATACGAATAAATAACTACCCTTTCTGTATTTCTGAGACAAAACTGGTCTAGGAACATGCCTTTTTATTTACATTGATCAATTTCTCATTTTGAGGTTTTCTGACAGAGCAAAATCGCTGTTCTGGACGTGGTCGCTCGAAGTTATTCACTTGACCAGGAAGGTCACTCGTTGACCCGAAACCTAAACATTGCATACCGTTACATTCCAAACATTACAGGCAACATGTTGGTTCTTACGTGTTGCTCTATGCAGCTTGGTGTTTGGAAGTTAACAGCCCTCCCCCCCCCCCCCCTGTTAACTTCTCAAACACCAAGCTACATAGAGCAACACGGTAAGAACGTTTGTCGAACGGGGATCGTTTTAGGACCCCCTCCCCCCGTAGTCGAAGGTGTAAAAAGCTCCCGTAGGGCGGGGTTAACGTGTGAGCGATGGCGCTTGAAGCTCCTTATAATGGTGTGGATATAGTAGAGTTGGCAGCAGCGGCAGTTGCTGATGACGGGAGCCGCGGCAGAACCCCGCACCGCCGCACCGGTGCGGCTTCAAACACACACTGTGCTGCGAACTGCAGTACTGCCGGACTGCAGTACTGCCGAACTGCTGTACTGCCGGACTGCTGTACTGCCGAACTGCTGTACTGCCGAACTGCTGTGCTGCCGAACTGCTGTACTGCCGGACTGCTGTACTGCCAGACTGCTGTACTGCCGAACTGCTGTACTGCCGAACTGCTGTACTGCCAGAACTGCTGTACTGCCTGTCCTGTGTAGTGGACTGCAGCGGACGGACCGCCGCGCGCTCCCCGGAGTATGTATTGGCACTGTAGTGTCGCTGTCGTGACTGGCCAGCTGCCGTCACCTGCCTGGAGCGTGTGTGTCTGTCGGCGCCTAGTGGACGTGTTGGTGGCGACTCCTCCCGCGAGAATACGGTGTTGACGCCAGCCGACCCACCCCCGCTGCCCCCCCCCCCCTCCCCCCCCCCGGTGCCGGTCACCCCGCCCGGTATCACGTGTTTGGTGCGGCGGTGGCGGCGCGCGGCCGGTGAATGTGTTTACCCGGTCCGGTGCTGGCTCCGACTGATCGTCTACTACAACCACCCGGAACGCGTCGCACCGTCTGATACCCGGCAGATAGAGTGTCGGGTCGCACCGTCTGATACCCGGCAGATAGAGTGTCGGGTCGCACCGTCTGATACCCGGCAGATAGAGTGCGGGTCGCACCGTCTGATTACCCGGCAGATAGAGTGTCGCGTCTCACCGTCTGATACCCGGCAGATAGAGTGTCGCGTCTCACCGTCTGATACCCGGCAGATAGAGTGTCGGGTCGCACCGTCTTATACCCGGCAGATAGAGTGTCGGGTCTCACCGTCTGATAACCCGGCAGATAAAGTGTCGGGGTCGCACCGTCTGATACCCGGCAGATAGAGTGTCGGGTCGCACCGTCTGATACCCGGCAGATAGAGTGTCGGGGTCGCACCGTCTGATACCCGGCAGATAGTGTCGGGTCGCACCGTCTGATACCGGCAGATAGAGTGTCGCGTCTCACCGTCTGATACCCGGCAGATAGAGTGTCGCGTCTCACCGTCTGATACCCGGCAGATAGAGTGTCGCGTCTCACGTCTGATACCCGGCAGATAGAGTGTCGGGTCGCACCGTCTTATAACCCGCAGATAGAGTGTCGGGTCGCACCGTCTGATACCCGGCAGATAGAGTGTCGCGTCTCACCAGTCTGATACCCGGCAGATAGAGTGACGCGTCTCACCGTCTGATACCCGGCAGATAGAGTGTCGCGTCTCACCGTCTGATACCCGGCAGATAGAGTGTCGCGTCTCACCGTCTGATACCCGGCAGATAGAGTGTCGGGTCGCACCGTCTGATACCGGCAGATAGAGTGTCGCGTCTCACCGTCTGATACCCGGCAGATAGAGTGTCGCGTCTCACCGTCTGATACCCGGCAGATAGAGTGTCGCGTCTCACCGTCTGATACCCGGCATATAGAGTGTCGGGTCGCTACCAGCATCTGGCAGCCATGCCGGCGCTCCAAACAAGAGGCTATACGTGAACGTATATTGAGCGAAAGCGATGAGACACCCGATGTACGGCCACCCTGCGTGATAAATGTGTTTATTGCCCGCCGTCTGACTCGCTGTTTACTGCTCTCTCGTCAGGCGGACATTGACGTGTGTGATGACGAGGGCCAGACGCCGCTGCACGCCCGCCGTCGCGCACCGGCCACAGGGAGTGTGTGCGAGCCCTGCTCAGCCAGCTGCTCTCCAGGTAACCCCGGCCGATTGCGGCACACCTGTTGATGGGCCCTCAGCACCACCGACACCCATTGGCGCGAAACAATGTGCCATGTCTCGTTTGGACGGTGCCCTGCAGACATGGACGTAGGAACGAGGGAGCAGGGGGTCATGTCCTCCCAGGTTTTGGCCATTTTTTCGCTAAAATATTTAATTTGGTTAAATGAGGACAAACTGAGCCACAGCGGACGGTGGACCAGGACGAGAAGCGCTGGTCTCCACCTGCAGGCTGACAATGGCTGGGCAATCTATGCCACCTGTGTATCGTACGTGTTAGGCTTGCGATGCATTAGTGGCAGTGATGATTGGGCCGCATTCATCGTTATAATAACATGTGGCTGTACTGTGATGTATGGAGACGATCAGCTCTGTTTCCGAGTCGATAGAGAGCGCTAATCGTCCGCCTTTGTCATGGAACACGAGATGATAGGCTGGTCCGAGCCGGGGCCACTCGAGATGATAGGCTGGCCCGAGCCGGATCCATTGTTGGCTGTGTGACTTACACTACAATGCAAGACAAATAACTGTGTTTCATCTTCCAGTAATATTGGCAATAATATACGCAGCGTCATTGATATAATGTGGCAACAATGCCGGGGGCTGTGTAGATGTCACACTGCTCAATGCTGGTCGGGACCTGCAGATGGGAACGTATCTCCTTAAGCTTGTGATTGAGCTAGTGGCCCAGTCTGTGTCTGTGTCTATGGATGTGATTGTGCTTATGACCGTCTCTGTGACTACCGGTGTCTGTGACTATCTGTGACTGTGTCTGAGTTGTGACTGTGTCTGTGTCTGTGATTGTGTCTGTGACTGTGTCTGTGATTGTGTATGTGTCTGTGATTGTGTCTGTGATTGTTTCTGTGTCTGTGATTGTGTCTGTGACAGTGACTGTGACTGTGACTGTGTCTGTGTCTGTGTCTGTGACTGTGTCTGACTGTGTCTGTGTCTGTGTCTGTGTCTGTGTCTGTGTCTGTGTCTGTGTCTGTGTCTGTGTCTGTGTCTGTGTCTGTGTCTGTGTCTGTGATTGTGTCTGTGTATGTGTCTGTGACTGTGACTGTGTCTGTGTCTGTGTCTGTCTGTGAATGTGTCTGTGTCTGTGACTGTGTCTGTGTCTGTGATTGTGTCTGTGTATGTGTCTGTGTCTGTGTCTGTGTCTGTGTCTGTGCCTGTGCCTGTGTCTGTCTGTGACTGTGTCTGTGTCTGTGACTGTGTCTGTGACTGTGTCTGTGACTGTGTCTGTGTCTGTGTCTGTGACTGTGTCTGTGTCTGTGACTGTGACTGTGACTGTGTCTGTGACTGTGTCTGTGTCTGTGTCTGTCTGTGAATGTGTCTGTGACTGTGACTGTATGTATGTGTCTGTGTATGTGACTGTGTCTGTGTCTGTGTCTGTGACTGTGTCTGTATCTGTGACTGTGTCTGTGACTGTGTCTGTGACTGTAACTGTGACTGTGTCTGTGACTGTGACTGTGTCTGTGTCTGTGTCTGTGTCTGTGTATGTGACTGTGTCTGTGTCTGTGACTGTGTCTGTGTCTGTGACTGTCTGTGACTGTCTGTGACTGTGTCTGTGACTGTGTCTGTGACTGTGTCTGTGACTGTGTCTGTGACTGTGTCTGTGACTGTGTCTGACTGTGTCTGTGACTGTGACTGTGACTGTGTCTGTGACTGTGTCTGTGACTGTGCCTGTGACTGTGCCTGTGACTGTATATGCGACTGTGTCTGTGACTGTGTATGTGACTGTGTATGTGACTGTGTCTGTGACTGTGTCTGTGACTGTGTCTGTGACTGTGTCTGACTGTGTCTGTGACTGTGACTGTGACTGTGTCTGTGACTGTGTCTGTGACTGTGCCTGTGACTGTGACTGTGACTGTCTGTGTCTGTGTCTGTCTGTGACTGTGTCTGTGTCTGTGTCTGTGTCTGTGTCTGTGTCTGTGTCTGTGTCTGTGTCTGTGTCTGTGTCTGTGTCTGTGTCTGTGATTGTGTCTGTGTATGTGTCTGTGACTGTGACTGTGTCTGTGTCTGTGTCTGTCTGTGACTGTGTCTGTCTGTGACTGTGTCTGTGAATGTGAATGTGTCTGTGACTGTGTCTGTGACTGTGTCTGTGACTGTGTCTGTGACTGTGTCTGTGACTGTGTCTGTGACTGTGTCTGTGACTGTGTCTGTGACTGTGTCTGTGACTGTGTCTGTGACTGTGTCTGTGACTGTGTCTGTGTCTGTGTCTGTGACTGTGTCTGTGACTGTGTCTGTGACTGTGTCTGTGACTGTGACTGTAACTGTGTCTGTAACTGTGTCTGTGACTGTGACTGTGACTGTGACTGTGACTGTGACTGTGTCTGTGACTGTGTCTGTGACTGTGTCTGTGACTGTGTCTGTGACTGTGTCTGTGACTGTGTCTGTGACTGTGTCTGTGACTGGTGTCTGTGTCTGTGTCTGTGACTGTGTCTGTGACTGTGTCTGTGACTGTGTCTGTGTATGTGGCTGTGACTGTAACTGTGTCTGTGACTGTATGTGACTGTGTCTGTGACTGTAACTGTGTCTGTGACTGTGTCTGTGACTGTGACTGTGTCTGTGTCTGTGTCTGTGTCTGTGTCTGTGTCTGTGTCTGTGTCTGTGTCTGTGTCTGTGACTGTGTCTGTGACTGTGTCTGTGACTGTCAGTGACTGTGTATGTGACTGTGTCTGTGACTGTGTCTGTGACTGTGTCTGTGACTGTGTATGTGACTGTGTCTGTGACTGTCTGTGACTGTGACTGTGGCTGTGACTGTGTCTGTGACTGTGTCTGTGACTGTGTCTGTGACTGTGTCTGTGACTGTGTCTGTGACTGTGTCTGTGACTGTGTCTGTGACTGTGTCTGTGACTGTGTCTGTGACTGTGTCTGTGACTGTGTCTGTGACTGTGTCTGTGACTGTGTCTGTGACTGTGTCTGTGACTGTGTCTGTGACTGTGTCTGTGACTGTGTCTGTGACTGTGCCTGTGACTGTGTCTGTGACTGTGTCTGTGACTGTGTCTGTGACTGTCTGTGACTGTGTCTGTGACTGTGTCTGTGACTGTGTCTGTGACTGTGTCTGTGACTGTGTCTGTGTACAGGTTCCAGCTGCCGGCGCCGGCCTCTGTGGAGTTCCGCCACCTCCTGGCGGAGTCCAGTCCGGTCCACACCTGTCCAGAGTTCGACAGCATCGTCAACAGGAGAGACGCCGCCGGCAGGTAGGCGGAGTTTGTGAGCCGCCGGCAGGTAGGCGGAGTTTGTGAGCGGCAGGCAGGCAGGCGGGGTTTGTGAGCCGCCGGCAGGTAGGCGGAGTGTGTGAGCCGCCGGCAGGTAGGCGGAGTTTGTGAGCCGCCGGCAGGTAGGCGGAGTTTGTGAGCCGCCGGCAGGCAGGCGGAGTCTGTGAGCCGCCGGCAGGTAGGCGGAGTTTGTGAGCCGCCGGCAGGTAGGCGGAGTTTGTGAGCCGCCGGCAGGTAGGCGGAGTTTGTGAGCCGCCGGCAGGTAGGCGGAGTTTGTGAGCCGCCGGCAGGCAGGCGGAGTCTGTGAGCCGCCGGCAGGTAGGCGGAGTTAGTGAGCCGCCGGCAGGTAGGCGGAGTTTGTGAGCCGCCGGCAGGTAGGCGGAGTATGTGAGCCGCCGGCAGGTAGGTGGGGTTTGTGAGCCGCCGGCAGGTAGGCGGAGTTTGTGAGCCGCCGGCAGGTAGGCGGAGTTTGTGAGCCGCCGGCAGGTAGGCGGAGTATGTGAGCCGCCGGCAGGTAGGCGGAGTTAGTGAGCCGCCGGCAGGTAGGCGGAGTATGTGAGCCGCCGGCAGGTAGGTGGGGTTTGTGAGCCGCCGGCAGGTAGGCGGAGTTTGTGAGCCGCCGGCAGGTAGGCGGAGTTTGTGAGGGCTGAGTTCGGCCGGCTCTGTACCGGTCAGCAGGAGGCGGCCGTGTGACGGACGGCGGCGCTCCTGTGGTGGCTGTATTGTAGCGGCGCTTCTGTGGCGGCTCGGTATTGGTGGTCCACCCCTCATGTGGCGGCCGGGCGGTCCTCTGATCCTCTGATCTGTCTGCCGGCCTCTGATCTGTCTGCTGGTCTGCCGGCCGGCCGTGAGAGCAGCCCCCCCCCCCCCCGCGCCCGCGCCGCGTCACCGCCGGGCCTTCACTGTGCCGACTGTATATGTATGTGAGCCGCGCTGACTGGCCCCGCTGGGTCAGCCTGCCGCCGCCGCCGGCCGATAGCGGGACGCCGGACTCCCTCGTGTCTGTCATCGGCCCAGGGAGACCCCGCTGGGTCAGAATCAGGCTGGCCCCGCTGGGTCAGCCTGCCGCCGCCGCCGGCCGATAGCGGGACGCCGGACTCCCTCGTGTCTACTAATGTGTCGGTGGGCAGACCGGCAAACACCGGACATTGTACACGGGCGGCCGGCAGTGGACGGGATCTGTGGCCAGCCACGGCGACACGGGGCTGATACTACACGGGCGGCCGGCAGTGGACGGGATCTGTGGCCAGCCACGGCGACACGGGGCTGATAATACACGGGTGGCCGGCAGTGGACGGGATCTGTGGCCAGCCACGGCGACACGGGGCTGATAATACACGGGCGGCCGGCAGTGGACGGGATCTGTGGCCAGCCACGGCGACACGGGACTGATAATACACGGGCGGCCGGCAGTGGACGGGATCTGTGGCCAGCCACGGCGACACGGGGCTGATAATACACGGGTGGCCTGCAGTGGACGGGATCTGTGGCCAGCCACGGCGACACGGGGCTGATAATACACGGGTGGCCTGCAGTGGACGGGATCTGTGGCCAGTCACGGCGACACGGGGCTGATAATACACGGGTGGCCGGCAGTGGACGGGATCTGTGGCCAGCCACGGCGACACGGGGCTGATAATACACGGGCGGCCGGCAGTGGACGGGATCTGTGGCCAGCCACGGCGACACGGGGCTGATAATACACGGGCGGCCGGCAGTGGACGGGATCTGTGGCCAGCCACGGCGACACGGGGCTGATAATACACGGGCGGCCGGCAGTGGACGGGATCTGTGGCCAGCCACGGCGACACGGGGCTGATAATACACGGGCGGCCGGCAGTGGACGGGATCTGTGGCCAGCCACGGCGACACGGGGCTGATACTACACGGGTGGCCGGCAGTGGACGGGATCTGTGGCCAGCCACGGCGACACGGGGCTGATAATACACGGGCGGCCGGCAGTGGACGGGATCTGTGGCCAGCCACGGCGACACGGGGCTGATAATACACGGGTGGCCTGCAGTAGACGGGATCTGTGGCCAGCCACGGCGACACGGGGCTGATAATACACGGGCGGCCGGCAGTGGACGGGATCTGTGGCCAGCCACGGCGACACGGGGCTGATAATACACGGGTGGCCTGCAGTGGACGGGATCTGTGGCCAGCCACGGCGACACGGGGCTGATAATACACGGGCGGCCGGCAGTGGACGGGATCTGTGGCCAGCCACGGCGTCACGGGGCTGATAATACACGGGTGGCCAGCAGTGGACGGGATCTGCGGCCAGCCACGGCGACACGGGGCTGATAATACACGGGCGGCCGGCAGTGGACGGGATCTGTGGCCAGCCACGGCGACACGGAGCTGATAATACACGGGTGGCCGGCAGTGGACGGGATCTGTGGTCAGCCACGGCGACACGGGGCTGATAATACACGGGTGGCCGGCAGTGGACGGGATATGTGGCCAGCCACGGCGACACGGGGCTGATAATACACGGGTGGCCTGCAGTGGACGGGATCTGTGGCCAGCCACGGCGACACGGGGCTGATAATACACGGGCGGCCGGCAGTGGACGGGATCTGTGGCCAGCCACGGCGACACGGGGCTGATAATACACGGGTGGCCTGCAGTGGACGGGATCTGTGGCCAGCCACGGCGACACGGGGCTGATAATACACGGGCGGCCGGCAGTGGACGGGATCTGTGGCCAGCCACGGCGACACGGGGCTGATAATACACGGGTGGCCTGCAGTGGACGGGATCTGTGGCCAGCCACGGCGACACGGGGCTGCTAATACACGGGTGGCCTGCAGTGGACGGGATCTGTGGCCAGCCACGGGCGACACGGGGCTGATAATACACGGGCGGCCGGCAGTGGAAGGGATCTGTGGGCCAGCCACGGCGTCACGGGGCTGATAATACACGGGTGGCCGGCAGTGGACGGGATCTGTGGCCAGCCACGGCGACACGGGGCTGATAATACACGGGCGGCCGGCAGTGGACGGGATCTGGCCAGCCACGGCGACACGGGGCTGATAATACACGGGTGGCCGGCAGTGGACGGGATCTGTGGTCCAGCCACGGCGACACGGGGCTGATAATACACGGGTGTGCCTGCAGTGGACGGGATCTGTGGCCAGCCACGGCGACACGGGGCTGATAATACACGGGCGGCCGGCAGTGGACGGGATCTGTGGCCAGCCACGGGTTGAGAGCCCGAAGCTGGACGCTGCACAGTGGGCGTAAAAGAGGATTTAGCCTCGCGAAACCTATGAACCCCTACAACTTTTTTACCTTACAACATGCATCAACGTTCAAAAAACGAAACCTAGGTATATTTGACAACTCGGTTCCGTTAAGCTTGGACAAAAGTCATTTTTTTGCCATGTCCTTAGAAAATTGATGCTTCGGCAGACGTACATTTCACCCTAATTATTATTTACGCATGCATACTTTATGGGACTATTCCAGGTAGAGTAGACCTTGTTCATGAACCTTACATTTATTTAATTCTTCACACATTTCACAGCACTATGACGAGTGCTGTCACTATCAATGCTGCTGTGGCGCTCTGCTGTGGCGCTCTGCTGTGATGCTGTGACAGTCTGTCCACCAACCAATGAGGACGCTCCTGAGTCCGCTGTAGTTTGGTGGTGGTTTTATATCATCGTTGAAATAAAAACCTTCAAACGCGAGCTTAGATCATATACCATGCGCTGGGTTCCTACACCCGGGCGCTTAAGTAAATACGGAAACTTCTTGCAAAATGTTACTTAAAAGGCTGAGGCGCAAGTTTGCGCAACTTTTTCGAGCTTGACCCGTTATATAAGATCCCAGTGCACATCCTGTTGCTAGTTTTGATTCGCTACCTGATGATGCTTATGATATCGGCACTATCGAATTTAATTATATTAATTTTAGGTATCAACAGAGATAAGGCGATATATCTAATATTTATTTGGCTTATTGATTTGCTCAATCTTCTAGATCTAACTATCATATGCACGACAACATATCATTACATCACACTATAACACACTAGGTGCGGGAAATGTAAGCATATTGCCTCATCATCACATTTGCCAGAACGTTTAAATCGCCTGTGAATGATGAGTTTTTAAAGGTGATGTGAACTCTTGTGTTTAAGGTCCCATTCCTCTACGAAAAAATCATCGTATGATCAAATCAATGTGATATTGGTAATCAATGGACATTTTGCAGTCGATTGATATACATTTTGTTATCACAATCGGTAATTTATTTTTTGGAGTTCCGCGAGGCTAGACCGGCCGGAACGCCCATTTTGCGCTGGTGGAAATGGCCCGGAATCTGTGACGACGGAATTAGGGCACGTCAAAGGGCCAAAACTTCACAGATTATGTTTGAAGTTGCGAGTTTTCAGAAGAAAAAAATACTTTTGTTGTTCTGAAACCACTATTTCGATAGTTATAGAATAATCGCTGCTGTGTTCCAATTTTTCCGCTCTTGGTATCCAATAATATTTCTTGAAAACTGCAAACAACACGAAAAACGAAATATGTTCCAGATTAATAAGGAAATACTCCTTCCATTAACCAGACCGTTGAGAGTCCAGACAGAGTTGGGAAAATTCGTTCTTTCGAGCACTAATGTTAAAGCCGGAAAACAATACACAACTAATAATATAATATATACCTAAGAGTTCTGTTTGAAAACTTTCCAATCATAAAAACGGCTAAAAAAACTGTCCAGAAAGATGTTTTAGCTTTACTAATTCGTGGATTAATGCCAATTATTGGTCGATTTCTTTAATTTTCCACTCGAAGCGTTAAATTTAGTAGCAGCTTCTCCGCAACATACATTTAATCAAGCCTTCATGAACATGAAGGTTTCTTTACTGAGAATGGTGTGCTTGGAAAGAAAAACTTCATAATGATTGTATGTTGTAAACTAGATTAAATTGAGGTCGCGGAGCGCGGGTGGGTAACCGCTCGGGAACATTTTCATTTACCGTGAGGAGGTCGTGAGTGTGGCGTGTGGGAGTTTCCTATTACTTTATCAGATATTGTTTGTATGCACAGCTCTTAACCCGCGCACTACAGGGGGTTAATTTCCGCCTCCCCCTCAGGTTTTTATCAGATAGCGAAAAAACGGCGGCGCGCAGCGCCGCCGGGATTTGGCACACCTGTTAGGACAGCAATTGCGCAAACTTTGATACAAAAATTGACCTCGAATCATCTCAGGTCAGGTCACCAGACCAGGTCAAGTGACCCCATCTCCAAAACCTTTGCAGTTGTGCCAAAGCCAGAGCTTCTCACCGATCAGTTTGAAACTTACAGGGTGTCATGAGGGAATAAGTACTTACAATTCTTTTATCTCGGAATTTTGATATCGGTGACCTAAGGTCAGGCCAATTTCGTGACCTCCCTATAATAAGTCAATGGGGAAATGTTCAAATGTTTCCTTGTACAAGCCTGGTCTCCAACATATGAGAAAGATTGCTGGTTGTTAGAAAGAGTTCAAAAAAGGGCAACAAAAATGATTAATTGTCTTGGTAGTTTACCTTATGAAGATAGATTAAGGAAATTGGGTATGTTTTCACTTAGATATAGAAGGCTAAGAGGAGATCTAATTGAAGTCTTCAAATTTGTAAATAGTCAGCAGTCTGGATATTTAAAGGGTATGTTTGAGTTCAATAGGGAAAATCGAGGTAGAGGTCATCAGCATAAACTCATTATGAAACAAAGTAGGACTAGGCTACGACAGTCATTTTTCAGTAGAAGGGTTGTAGGACATTGGAATATGCTACCAGGGGATGTCGCTGATGCAGTGACACTTGCTTCCTTCAAAATTAGATTAGATAAATACTTTACAGAGAAGGGATTAGTTCATAAATACTCGTGGGATTAGCCTTCTTTTATGCAGGTAGAGTAAGGTGATTTGAAGGGGCGAGACTGGTGGAGGGGGGGGGGGGGGGGGGGGTGCAACCTCGGATGGGCCCAAGAGGCTCTTTGTTGCACTTTTCAAAAAAAAAAAAAAAAAATTCAAGGATATGCATGATATTGGTCCAATTACTTCTGGATCATGTTATTATAGGATGTTCTTGATGATCCAAGTGTAAGTTTTGTTCAGTGAACCCTATGGGGTCATTTGAGGTCATCAGAGTTCACCATCACTTATTTGTCAATAGCTCGCGACATAATGCAGATAGAGAAGTACAACTGACAGAAATGTGTTTGTTTCGTCGAGACACGTCTCCCTATATGCAACATGACCTACTTGGAACTTGACCTCAGGTCAAGGTCACGTGATCTGTGGTATTTTTTTTTTAGTTGAGCTAACAAGGTCACCATGCTTATCATTCTAAGCGCCTTGACGAGACAAACACAATGGCATAAACAGTTTTCCGTTACCTTTATTAGGTTAAAAGTTATAAGCAAAAACGGTTTTGCAAAAAAGAAAGACAACATTTTCCCCTTTTTGACCTCTGGAGTCTCGAATATTGACACCCAGATCAAAGTTGAGGACGTGTTGTCTATTGCACATTGCAATGGCTGGCGATCGCTCTTTCCCGTTTGTTTCTAGCTAGCATAGTTCCCGAGGTATATGGGAATTTCTGGAGCGAAGTCCTAAAACAGGACAAAACTGGAACATTTTACCTTTGATGATCTTTGGTGACCTCAATTTTGACCTGACCTAAGAAAATACTGCAATAGTTTCGATAGAATTTGTATCAAGCTATCAAACGCCGTTTTCCGCTTGTCGCTACGTAGCGTAGTTTTCGGGATCTCACGGGGGGGGGGCGGAAATCCCCCCCCCCGCAGTTCGTGTTCGGCGCAAACCCCCTGCAGTGCGCGGGTTAAACATAATTCCTGGATGGAATTGTGTACGGTGTGGGCGCAGGGGCAGTGCCAGTATTTAGCTGGATCAGTTGCCTTGATGATTGTCTGATGTCCCAACCCCTCTTCTACATTATTATGATTTATCTTGTGTGTTCAACTTCAACCTTGTGTAAAACATAAATAGCATAAAAACCAATAATAATGCTTCAACATATATTAACATGCACATTGTAATAATATTTAGAAGGGTATAATAACAAAGGCACAACACACGTCTGGATTTATTTTATGGTGAAGGCTGAGGTAGGTTGTAGGTATAGGTTCCATGCTGTCTTGTTGGTTGATTGCTCTTGCTGACTTCAACTGGTGCCTGAGCTTGGACCATGCATGCATCAAAGAAGGACTTAGGTTTCGTATGAGCAGCCTGTGGAGGAAAACAGGTTATTAATGCTATTATTAGTATCAGTGCTAGGGTTCCGGTTTGCCAATATATCTTAGTTTAGGGAGTGTAAAAATGCACAGTGAAACTGGGGGAGAAGAGTGGAAAAATATTATCCATAGGGTGTCATTTCCCACCCAAATTTGCCAATCCTAGGACACTGATGAGAGCCCTTTCCTAAGCATGGCTTGTTGCGTGGACTCGGACCCCAATCGTCAGTTTGTATAATTCCAGTTCATCGCCAGAATGTAGTGGTGAATGTTTTACGTGCTCGAATTTAGAGCACGGTCTGCCTAGCTTCTGGTTTCATCAGACTTGTTGGCGGCCGCTGCCATCGTCCGCAAGTCGTCTCGCTCAGAAGCAAATATAGCGGCCCCAGTCATCATCATCACTCATCAGGAAAACACAAATAGAGAGGGTCGAAGCTACTAGAACCCACTTTGCCAGAATGGATGAGTTTAAGTCTGGACGTTCTACCGACTGGGCTGCATGTCCGCACCATGGTTTGCCGCGTCCGTACCGTACCATGTCCGTACCATAGACGCATGGTTTACATATGTATTACTGATGTATAACATTCCCCGTTCTGTCACCACCTGGTCTCCAGGACAATCTGATGCTCGCTGCTCAGATCGGCAGCTCCGAGCTGGTGATGTATGTGTGTGTGGTTGGTGTATAACGCTCCCCTGTTCTCCAGGACGGCTCTGATGCTCGCTGCTGAGATCGGCAGCTCCGAGCTGGTGATGCTGCTGCTGATGCACGGAGCTAAGCCGGGACTGGCCGACAACCAGGGCCGCACAGCGCTCTACAGCGGGGTGAGTGAGACACGACATACTGTGGCTGCACAGCGCTCTACAGCGGGGTGAGTGAAACACGACATACTGTGGCCGCACAGCGCTCTATAGCGGGGTGAGTGAGACACGACATACTGTGGCTGCACAGCGCTCTATAGCGGGGTGAGTGAGACACGACATACTGTGGCTGCACAGCGCTCTACAGCGGGGTGAGTGAGACACGACATACTGTGGCTGCACAGCGCTCTATAGCGGGGTGAGTGAGACACGACATACTGTGGCTGCACAGCGCTCTACAGCGGGGTGAGTGAGACACGACATACTGTGGCTGCACAGCGCTCTACAGCGGGGTGAGTGAGACACGACATACTGTGGCCGCACAGCGCTCTATAGCGGGGGTGAGTGAGACACGACATACTGTGGCTGCACAGCGCTCTATAGCGGGGTGAGTGAGACACGACATACTGTGGCTGCACAGCGCTCTATAGCGGGGTGAGTGAGACACGACATACTGTGGCTGCACAGCGCTCTATAGCGGGGTGAGTGAGACACGACAACCAGGGCCGCACAGCGCTCTCCCCATCTCCGGCTGTCTGATCTCCCCATCTCCAGCTGTCTGATCTGCCTGTCTGATCTCCCCATATCCGGCTGTCTGATCTCCCCATCTCCAGCTGTCTGATCTCCCCATCTCCAGCTGTCTGATCTCCCCATCTCCGGCTGTCTGATCTCCCCATTTCCGGCTGTCTGATCTCCCCATCTCCAGCTGTCTGATCTCCCCATCTCCGGCTGTCTGATCTCCTCATCTCCGGCTGTCTGATCTCCCCATCTACGGCTGTCTGATCTCCCCATCTCCGGCTGTCTGATCTCCCCATATCCGGCTGTCTGATCTCCCCATCTCCAGCTGTCTGATCTGCCTGTCTGATCTCCCCATCTCCGGCTGTCTGATCTCCCCATCTCCGGCTGTCTGATCTCCCCATCTCCAGCTGTCTGATCTGCCTGTCTGATCTGCCTGTCTGATCTCCCCATCTCCGGCTGTCTGATCTCCGGCTGTCTGATCTCCCCATCTCCGGCTGTCTGATCTCCCCATCTCCGGCTGTCGGATCTCCCATCCCTGCCTGTCTGATCTCCCCATCTACGGCTGTCTGATCTCCCCATCTCCGGCTGTCTGATCTCCCCATCTCCAGCTGTCTGATCTCCCCATCTCCGGCTGTCTGATCTCCCCATATCCGGCTGTCTGATCTCCCCATCTCCGTCTGTCTGATCTTCCCATCTCCGGCTGTCTGATCTCCGGCTTAGGATCTCCCCATCTCCGGCTGTCTGATATCTGCCTGTCTGATCTCCCCATATCCGGATGTCTGATCTCCCCATCTCCGGCTGTCTGATCTCCCCATCTCTGCCTGTCTGATCTGCCTGTCTGATCTGCCTGTCTGATCTCCCCATCTCCGGCTGTCTGATCTCCGGCTGTCTGATCTCCCCATCTCCGGCTGTCTGATCTCCCCATCTCCGTCTGTCTGATCTTCCCATCTCCGGCTGTCTGATCTCCGGCTTAGGATCTCCCCATCTCCGGCTGTCTGATATCTGCCTGTCTGATCTCCCCATATCCGGATGTCTGATCTCCCCATCTCCGGCTGTCTGATCTCCCCATCTCTGCCTGTCTGATCTGCCTGTCTGATCTGCCTGTCTGATCTCCCCATCTCTGCCTGTCTGATCTCCCCATATCCGGCTGTCTGATCTCCCCATCTCCGGCTGTCTGATCTCCCCATCTCTGCCTGTCTGATCTGCCTGTCTGATCTCCCCATCTCCGGCTGTCTGATCTCCCCATCTCCAGCTGTCTGATCTCCCCATCTCCAGCTGTCTGATCTCGTCATCTCCGGCTGTCTGATCTCTCCATCTCCAGCTGTCTGATCTGCCTGTCTGATCTCCCCATCTCCGGCTGTTTGATCTCCCCATCTCCAGCTGTCTGATCTCCCCATCTCCAGCTGTCTGATCTCGTCATCTCCGGCTGTCTGATCTCCCCATCTCCAGCTGTCTGATCTGCCTGTCTGATCTCCCCATCTCCGGCTGTCTGATCTCCCCATCTCCAGCTGTCTGATCTCCCCATCTCCAGCTGTCTGATCTCGTCATCTCCGGCTGTCTGATCTCCCCATCTCCAGCTGTCTGATCTGCCTGTCTGATCTCCCCATCTCTGCCTGTCTGATCTGCCTGTCTGATTTCCCCATCTCCGGCTGTCTGATCTCCCCATCTCCGGCTGTCTGATATCTGCCTGTCTGATCTCCCCATATCCGGATGTCTGATCTCCCCATCTCCGGCTGTCTGATCTCCCCATCTCTGCCTGTCTGATCTCCCCATATCCGGCTGTCTGATCTCCCCATCTCCGGCTGTCTGATCTCCCCATCTCCAGCTGTCTGATCTCCCCATCTCCAGCTGTCTGATATCGTCATCTCCGGCTGTCTGATCTCCCCATCTCCAGCTGTCTGATCTGCCTGTCTGATCTCCCCATCTCCGGCTGTCTGATCTCCCCATCTCCGGCTGTCTGATCTCCCCATCTCCGGCTGTCTGATCTGCCTGTCTGATCTCCCCATCTCCGGCTGTCTGATCTCCCCATCTCCGGCTGCCTGATCTCCCCATCTCCGGCTGTCTGATCTCCGGCTGTCTCCCCGTCGCCGGCTGTCTGATCTCCGCCCCACCAGCTGACGCGGTGTAGAGTGTCAGCTGGCAGCTGTGGTGAGTGGTGACCACCAGCTGACGCGGTGTAGAGTGTCAGCTGGCAGCTGTGGTGGGTGGTGACCACCAGCTGACGCGGTGTAGAGCGTCAGCTGGCAGCTGTGGTGGGTGGTGACCACCAGCTGACGCGGTGTAGAGTGTCAGCTGGCAGCTGTGGTGGGTGGTGACCACCAGCTGACGCGGTGTAGAGCGTCAGCTGGCAGCTGTGGTGGGTGGTGACCACCAGCTGACGCGGTGTAGAGTGTCAGCTGGCAGCTGTGGTGAGTGGTGACCACCAGCTGACGCGGTGTAGTGTCAGCTGGCAGCTGTGGTGGGTGGTGACCACCAGCTGACGCGGTGTAGAGTGTCAGCTGGCAGCTGTGGTGGGTGGTGACCACCAGCTGACGCGGTGTAGAGCGTCAGCTGGCAGCTGTGGTGGGTGGTGACCACCAGCTGACGCGGTGTAGAGTGTCAGCTGGCAGCTGTGGTGGGTGGTGACCACCAGCTGACGCGGTGTAGTGTCAGCTGGCAGCTGTGGTGGGTGGTGACCACCAGCTGACGCGGTGTAGAGTGTCAGCTGGCAGCTGTGGTGGGTGGTGACCACCAGCTGACGCGGTGTAGAGTCAGCTGGCAGCTGTGGTGGGTGGTGACCACCAGCTGACGCGGTGTAGTGTCAGCTGGCAGCTGTGGTGGGTGGTGACCACCAGCTGACGCGGTGTAGTGTCAGCTGGCAGCTGTGGTGGGTGGTGACCACCAGCTGACGCGGTGTAGTGTCAGCTGGCAGCTGTGGTGGGTGGTGACCACCAGCTGACGCGGTGTAGTGTCAGCTGGCAGCTGTGGTGGGTGGTGACCACCAGCTGACGCGGTGTAGAGTGTCAGCTGGCAGCTGTGGTGGGTGGTGACCACCAGCTGACGCGGTGTAGAGTGTCAGCTGGCAGCTGTGGTGGGTGGTGACCACCAGCTGACGCGGTGTAGAGCGTCAGCTGGCAGCTGTGGTGGGTGGTGACCACCAGCTGACGCGGTGTAGTGTCAGCTGGCAGCTGTGGTGAGTGGTGACCACCAGCTGACGCGGTGTAGTGTCAGCTGGCAGCTGTGGTGGGTGGTGACCACCAGCTGACGCGGTGTAGAGCGTCAGCTGGCAGCTGTGGTGGGTGGTGACCACCAGCTGACGCGGTGTAGAGCGTCAGCTGGCAGCTGTGGTGGGTGGTGACCACCAGCTGACGCGGTGTAGTGTCAGCTGGCAGCTGTGGTGGGTGGTGACCACCAGCTGACGCGGTGTAGAGTGTCAGCTGGCAGCTGTGGTGGGTGGTGACCACCAGCTGACGCGGTGTAGAGCGTCAGCTGGCAGCTGTGGTGGGTGGTGACCACCAGCTGACGCGGTGTAGAGCGTCAGCTGGCAGCTGTGGTGGGTGGTGACCACCAGCTGACGCGGTGTAGTGTCAGCTGGCAGCTGTGGTGGGTGGTGACCACCAGCTGACGCGGTGTAGAGTGTCAGCTGGCAGCTGTGGTGGGTGGTGACCACCAGCTGACGCGGTGTAGAGTGTCAGCTGGCAGCTGTGGTGGGTGGTGACCACCAGCTGACGCGGGTGTAGAGGCGTCAGCTGGCAGCTGTGGTGGGTGGTGACCACCAGCTGACGCGGTGTAGAGCGTCAGCTGGCAGCTGTGGTGAGTGGTGACCACCAGCTGACGCGGTGTAGAGTGTCAGCTGGCAGCTGTGGTGGGTGGTGACCACCAGCTGACGCGGTGTAGTGTCAGCTGGCAGCTGTGGTGGGTGGTGACCACCAGCTGACGCGGTGTAGAGTGTCAGCTGGCAGCTGTGGTGGGTGGTGACCACCAGCTGACGCGGTGTAGAGCGTCAGCTGGCAGCTGTGGTGGGTGGTGACCACCAGCTGACGCGGTGTAGAGTGTCAGCTGGCAGCTGTGGTGGGTGGTGACCACCAGCTGACGCGGGTGTAGTGTCAGCTGGCAGCTGTGGTGGGTGGTGACCACCAGCTGACGCGGTGTAGAGCGTCAGCTGGCAGCTGTGGTGGGTGGTGACCACCAGCTGACGCGGTGTAGAGTGTCAGCTGGCAGCTGTGGTGGGTGGTGACCACCAGCTGACGCGGTGTAGAGTGTCAGCTGGCAGCTGTGGTGGGTGGTGACCACCAGCTGACGCGGTGTAGAGCGTCAGCTGGCAGCTGTGGTGGGTGGTGACCACCAGCTGACGCGGTGTAGAGTGTCAGCTGGCAGCTGTGGTGAGTGGTGACCACTGCTGATACCGTGTATTCCCTCGCCGGGCTGCTGTCACACGCTGTCCGCTGCGGGCGCCGTATAACCGCCGCACCCAGAACATCCCCTGCCAACAAACACTCTCGGCCCACAGGCAATTCATTTCGTGATCAGATCAGTAATTTAGCCGGCTGGTTAATGAAGCGATCAATTACATCCACTGCATCGGACGAAGTCTATCTTGGCAGCGTCCTCACTTCAGTCTATATTAGAGCTCAAATTAACTGATGGATACCGTGTGGATACTGCAATTGTAGTTATGATGACTACTAGGGACATTCGCCACCTTCGTATTAATGACTTTTGCACTCTGCAGGCAATGTATAAAACGTTGTTTCAGCACAGGCGAGCAATCGTCCTGTGCCACGCTGTGCCTCACCACAGATCGAGTCTCAGTCGCAAGCAACCTGCTGTGTATGTATGTATGTATTGACAGTAAAACACTCTCCGATGCATAAAACGGCTATTCTGAGTGTCGCGTCATGGTTAAAAGGTAGAGACATGTTAAAAACGACACCTAGCAACATGCATACAAAAGCTAAAATACACTCCATGATCATACACACATTCACACAGCGACCGACATAAACATACACGGCACCCATCATACACCATGTACAAGATCACCGAGCTGACGTTTAAAAGATGGTAAAGACGCCTCACGCAGGTCCGGCGGCAACGCGCTGTAGCGCTGCGCTACACTGTATACAAAGCGTCTCTTACCGGCTTCGGTTCTCACGCGCGGGAGGGCCAAATCAGCGTCCTGGCGTGTGCTTCTAGATCGAAACTCAGAGTGTGTCGAAAGCCGGGAAGCTAGAGCCTGTGGTTCCCCGGTGGTGCGAATTTTGTGAAGAAGATTGAGGGATTGAAGTTCGTACAGCTGCCGGGCGGTGAGCCAGCCAAGTTCATCTCGCACGTCCGATATGTGATCAAATTTACGCCGGCCAGAGACAGCGCGCAAGCCAAAATTGAGGATCTTTTGGAGGCGCTGCATGTTTTTCTCTGAGCCGTTGCCGAACACCGTCAAACAGTATCGGACGTGCGAGATGACAAGGGCGTCGAATATAATAGGAAGAAGTGACGAAAGGATCTGATGTCGCACGTGGGTCAGGCCGATGAGGATACCGTTACATTTTTTGACGAGGGCAGATACGTGTGAGTCCCACGAGAGGTTCTTGTCGAACAGTACGCCAAGGTTCCTCACCTTGGGGCTCTCACGCACTATGTCCTCGCGGAACCGAATAGTGGTCGGGGCCATGCCGCGACAATTTTGACGGGAACCACAGACCATGAGTTCTGTTTTCCCGGTATTTACTTTCAAACCATGGGAATGGAACCAGGCATCGATAGATGATAAAGCCTGTTCCATATTAGCAATGAGCTGAGGGAGGGATCCTTTTTTGCCTGAGACCAGAATTTGGGTATCGTCAGCGAATTTGGGTATCGTCGGAAGATCAATCGTGTCGGCTATTCGGAAGAAACCTGCTGTGGTATCGAACTGCGTCAAGGCATAACCGCTGGGAACAGTGCATAACGAACAGAGGCGTCACGTGTTCCTGGCTGGTGTGGTGTGGTTTAGTTGGGGCTTGACTGGCCGTGTGGCGTCACGTGTTCCTGGCTGGTGTGGTGTGGTTTAGTTGGGGCTTGACTGGCCGTGTGGCGTCACGTGTTCCTGGCTGGTGTGGTGTGGTTTAGTCGGGGCTTGACTGGCCGTGTGGCGTCACGTGTTCCTGGCTGGTGTGGTGTGGTTTAGTTGGGGCTTGACTGGCCGTGTGGCGTCACGTGTTCCTGGCTGGTGTGGTGTGGTTTAGTTGGGGCTTGACTGGCCGTGTGGCGTCACGTGTTCCTGGCTGGTGTGGTGTGGTTTAGTTGGGGCTTGACTGGCCGTGTGGCGTCACGTGGTCCTGGCTGGTGTGGTGTGGTTTAGTTGGGGCTTGACTGGCCGTGTGGCGTCACGTGTTCCTGGCTGGTGTGGTGTGGTTTAGTCGGGGCTTGACTGGCCGTGTGGCGTCACGTGTTCCTGGCTGGTGTGGTGTGGTTTAGTCGGGGCTTGACTGGCCGTGTGGCGTCACGTGGTCCTGGCTGGTGTGGTGTGGTTTAGTTGGGGCTTGACTGGCCGTGTGGCGTCACGTGTTCCTGGCTGGTGTGGTGTGGTTTAGTCGGGGCTTGACTGGCCGTGTGGCGTCACGTGTTCCTGGCTGGTGTGGTGTGGTTTAGTCGGGGCTTGACTGGCCGTGTGACGTCACGTGTTCCTGGCTGGTGTGGTGTGGTTTAGTCGGGGCTTGACTGGCCGTGTGGCGTCACGTGGTCCTGGCTGGTGTGGTGTGGTTTAGTTGGGGCTTGACTGGCCGTGTGGCGTCACGTGTTCCTGGCTGGTGTGGTGTGGTTTAGTTGGGGCTTGACTGGCCGTGTGGCGTCACGTGGTCCTGGCTGGTGTGGTGTGGTTTAGTTGGGGCTTGACTGGCCGTGTGGCGTCACGTGTTCCTGGCTGGTGTGGTGTGGTTTAGTCGGGGCTTGACTGGCCGTGTGGCGTCACGTGTTCCTGGCTGGTGTGGTGTGGTTTAGTCGGGGCTTGACTGGCCGTGTGGCGTCACGTGGTCCTGGCTGGTGTGGTGTGGTTTAGTTGGGGCTTGACTGGCCGTGTGGCGTCACGTGTTCCTGGCTGGTGTGGTGTGGTTTAGTCGGGGCTTGACTGGCCGTGTGGCGTCACGTGGTCCTGGCTGGTGTGGTGTGGTTTAGTTGGGGCTTGACTGGCCGTGTGGCGTCACGTGTTCCTGGCTGGTGTGGTGTGGTTTAATCGGGGCTTGACTGGCCGTGTGGCGTCACGTGTTCCTGGCTGGTGTGGTGTGGTTTGGTTGGGGCTTGACTGGCCGTGTGGCGGCTGCGGGCGGTCACCGAGTGCTACCGCGCCCTTGCCGCGGCTCTCGGCACTGCAGCACGGTGGAGACGGCGTCACGGTCGTGCCGTGCCCCGTATTTCAGCTCCGTGGTGACCCGTGCCGATCTCCCATGTCTCGCGGCCGCCTTTGCTCTCGGCTGATTGGCGGGATCTCCGGTGGCTAATCTGATCACCGCTGGACAGGGACTGCCGGCCACCCCCTCCCCCTCCCCGCTCCGATCGAGCTCCATCAGGTGCCAGTCAGCCGTCCACCCATCCCCCTCCCTCCCCGCTCCGATCGAGCTCCATCAGGTGCCAGTCAGCCGTCCACCCCGCCCCCTCCCTCCCCGCTCCGATCGAACCCCATCAGGTGTCAGTCAGCCGTCCACCCTCCCCCTCCCCTCCCCGCTGCGATCGAGTTCCGCCAGCTGCCAGCCGACCACGACTGCCGCGAGAGCTGGCTAGCAGACCCGCTACGGTCCGGAGCACGCTGTCAATACAGCAGACAGCCACCGGCACGGCCGGGAAGTGACGGCGGCCTTTTTGCAGCTGCGTGTTGATACCATCTCTGCCGATCATCGTGTGGGCAATATGTGTGCATAGATACCCAGTCAGTCGGCACGCTAAGCTGTAATGTGCAAACATACTCGTCCAGCCGGACATACTCGTCCAGCCGGAGACATACTCGTCCAGCCGGACACACTCGTCCAGCCGGACATACTCGTCCAGCCGGACATACTCGTCCAGCCGGACATACTCGTCCAACCGGACATTCTCGTACAGCCGGACATACTCGTCCAGCCGGACATACTCGTCCAGCCGGACATACTCGTGCAGCCGGAGACATACTCGTCCAGTCGGACATACTCGTCCAACCGGAAATTCTCGTACAGCCGGACATACTCGTCCAGCTGGACATACTCGTCCAGCCGGGCATACTCGTACAGCCGGGCATACTCGTCCAGCCGGACATACTCGTCCAGCCGGAGACATACTCGTCCAGCCGGAGACATACTCGTCCAGCCGGACATACTCGTCCAGCCGGAGACATACTCGTCCAGCCGGACATACTCGTCCAGCCGGAGACATACTCGTCCAGCCGGAGACATACTCGTCCAGCCGGAGACATACTCGTCCAGCCGGAGACATACTCGTCCAGCCGGAGACATACTCGTCCAGCCGGACATACTCGTCCAGCCGGACATACTCGTCCAGCCGGACATACTCGTCCAGCCGGACATACTCGTCCAGCCGGAGACATACTCGTCCAGCCGGACATACTCGTCCAGCCGGACATACTCGTACAGCCGGACATACTCGTCCAGCCGGGTATTTCGGTGATTTCCGTCACCTTCCGAGGGAAGCCTCCTCCTCCATGAACTCACGAGAGGCATCATGACTGTGTTATGTGGCGTGCAACAGTGGAGTGTGGAGACAGCTACACAGTGGAGTGTGTAGACAGCTACACAGTGGAGTGTGGAGACAGCTACACAGTGGAGTGTGGAGAGCAGCTACACAGTGGAGTGTGGAGACAGCTACACAGTGGAGTGTGGAGACAGCTACACAGTGGAGTGTGGAGACAGCTATACAGTGGAGTGTGGAGACAGCTACACAGTGGAGTGTGTAGAGCAGCTACACAGTGGAGTGTAGAGACAGCTACACAGTGGAGTGTGGAGACAGCTACACAGTGGAGTGTGGAGACAGCTACACAGTGGAGTGTGGAGACAGCTACACAGTGGAGTGTGGAGACAGCTACACAGTGGAGTGTGGAGACAGCTACACAGTGGAGTGTGGAGACAGCTACACAGTGGAGTGTGGAGACAGCTACACAGTGGAGTGTGGAGACAGCTACACAGTGGAGTGTGGAGACAGCTACACAGTGGAGTGTGGAGACAGCTACACAGTGGAGTGTGTAGAGCAGCTACACAGTGGAGTGTGGAGACAGCTACACAGTGGAGTGTGGAGACAGCTACACAGTGGAGTGTGTAGAGCAGCTACACAGTGGAGTGTGGAGACAGCTACACAGTGGAGTGTGGAGACAGCTACACAGTGGAGTGTGGAGACAGCTACACAGTGGAGTGTGTAGAGACAGCTACACAGTGGAGTGTGGAGACAGCTACACAGTGGAGTGTGGAGACAGCTACACAGTGGAGTGTGGAGACAGCTACACAGTGGAGTGTGGAGACAGCTACACAGTGGAGTGTGGAGACAGCTACACAGTGGAGTGTGGAGACAGCTACACAGTGGAGTGTGTGGAGACAGCTACACAGTGGAGTGTAGAGCAGCTACACAGTGGAGTGTGGAGACAGCTACACAGTGGAGTGTGGAGACAGCTACACAGTGGAGTGTGTAGAGCAGCTAAACAGTGGAGTGTGTGGAGACAGCTACACAGTGGAGTGTGGAGACAGCTACACAGTGGAGTGTGGAGACAGCTACACAGTGGAGTGTGTAGAGCAGCTACACAGTGGAGTGTGGAGACAGCTACACAGTGGAGTGTGGAGACAGCTACACAGTGGAGTGTGGAGACAGCTACACAGTGGAGTGTGGAGACAGCTACACAGTGGAGTGTGGAGACAGCTACACAGTGGAGTGTGGAGAGCTACACAGTGGAGTGTGGAGACAGCTACACAGTGGAGTGTGGAGACAGCTACACAGTGGAGTGTGGAGAGCTACACAGTGGAGTGTGGAGACAGCTACACAGTGGAGTGTGGAGACAGCTACACAGTGGAGTGTGGAGACAGCTACACAGTGGAGTGTGGAGACAGCTACACAGTGGAGTGTGGAGACAGCTACACAGTGGAGTGTGGAGACAGCTACACAGTGGAGTGTGGAGAGCTACACAGTGGAGTGTGGAGACAGCTACACAGTGGAGTGTGGAGACAGCTACACAGTGGAGTGTGGAGAGCTACACAGTGGAGTGTGGAGACAGCTACACAGTGGAGTGTGGAGACAGCTACACAGTGGAGTGTGTAGAGCAGCTACACAGTGGAGTGTGGAGACAGCTACACAGTGGAGTGTGTAGACAGCTACACAGTGGAGTGTGTAGAGCAGCTACACAGTGGAGTGTGGAGACAGCTACACAGTGGAGTGTGGAGACAGCTACACAGTATTTGTATTTGTATTTGTATTTGACGTTGGACCCCATCCACGCCGAAGCGGGCTATTCCGGAGCCACATACAAGCATGGACAACACGAATGGTACACTCATCCTAATATAAAATGAAGACAGTTTCACTACAGCACATACTCCCATACAGCACATACTTCAATACTCTCACATACACATTACATCACATACACTGCAATGCTCTCACACGCACATTACATCATATACATCAGGCTACTCTGGTTGAGGCATGTTCTGTATCGCTCTTTTGAATGCGGGCATGGCTGAGTGACGTGTCGCTAAAGGCAGCTCATTGTAATTTTGCACAACATGATATAGAAATCGGCGCTTGCCAGCCTCTGTCCTCACGCGTGGAAGGGCCAGGTCAGAGTTCTGTCGCGTAGAGCGGGAGCGGAGATCAGAATTGACATGAAGCTGGGAAGCAAGAGCCTGTGGTTCCCCGGTGTTTCGAATTTTGTGTAGTAGATTTAGGGAGTGCTGTCTGTATAGCTGCTGGGCAGTGGGCCAGCCAAGCTCAGCTCGCACGTCAGAGATGTGATCAAATTTACGTTTGCCAGATATGACACGAAGGGCAAAATTTAGAATTTTGTCAAGGCGTTGTATGTTCCTCTGCGAGCCATTGCCAAATACTGCTAAACAGTACCGAACGTGTGAAACGACCAAGGCATTTACAAGAAGTGGCAACAGCTCGCGGGGGATGCTGTGCCGCACGTGCGATAGCCCAATGAGGATACCACTACATTTTTTTACCAGGGAAGACACGTGTGAGTCCCATGTGAAGTGCTTATCAAACAGAACACCTAAATTTTTGACGTATGGGCTCTCTTGTACTATGTCTTCGCGGAACTGAACAGCAACAGGGTAAAGGTCGCGACAATTTTGGCGGGATCCGAACGCTATTAATTCGGTCTTGCTTGTATTTACTTTGAGACCATGAGAGTGAAACCAGGTATCAAGTGCACTCAGGGTGTCCTCCAATTTACTGACCAGATCATTGAGTTGGTGTTTTTTGCCGGATAACAAAATTTGAGTGTCATCAGCGTACTGGACCACATGAGCATCCCCCGCGAACAGGCACATATCGTTAGCGAATATTTGAAAAAGTAAAGGCCCAAGAGACGAGCCTTGAAAAACTCCGATAGAGTTGGGGAGAGGCCTGGAGAAATGAAGGTTCCCACTCCCATCAGCCGTACAGACAGACTGAGTGTGACCGCAGAGGTATGATGTAAACCAGGTGGGATCGATGTTATATGTACGTAGTTTAGAGAGGAGCATAGAATGGTCGATGACATCGAAGCACTTGGATAAATCGAGGAGACAGAGAAGGGTGAGTTCCTGGTGGTCAATAGCCGAAAGGATGTGATCAGAAACAGTCAGAAGGGCGGTCTCAGTAGAGAGCAGGGAGCGGAACCCGTGCTGGGATGAGGAGAACAGGTGGTTATCCGACATGTATGAGTAAAGCTGACGTTGCACAATACGCTCAATGAGCTTTGGGAAGGCAGATACAATGGAGATAGGGCGAAAATTGGAAGCTTCGGACTGGCTGCCGGCTTTGTGTATTGGATGAATAATGGAATGTTTCCAGGGCGCTGGGTATTCGCCGGAAGATAGGCTAGTATTGATGATATGGAGTAAAACGGAGCCGATAGCAGCAAAGCAAAGCTTTATTACCTGAATAGAGATGCCGTCAGCACCACAGGCCCCTGAATTTTTCATTGAGTTGAGGAAGGACCGGAGAGCGGACAGAGAGATAGGCTGTAGTTTGAAGGCACATGTGCCGACACGAGGTAGACGGACAGGGAGAGAGGGGGGCTCACCCCTGGCCCGGACCTCACTCGCAACCCGGGGACCAACGCCCACAAAGTACTGGTTTAGCTCGTCAGGGGTGGCCTCTGGCACGATGCGGTCGGCAGACTTCTTGCCCGCTATGATTTGACGTACATTCCGAAATATGGTGGTAGGACCCAGCTCACGCACTCTCCTGGCGATGTCCTGCCTTGTGTCGTGACGAATGGCAGAACGGACCTGTTTGTTAAGCGCAATGAACTCAGGGGTCCTACCACTATGGACAAGAAGTCTGCGACGCTGTGCCATCAGGTTGCGAGTGGTGTCAGATACAGGGGGAGCGGAAGGGTTACGAATTTTGATACGTTTTAGAGGTGCGTGATGGTCGAAGATGGGGAGGAGACAATTTATGAATGCAGACCACTGGTCTGACACTTCCACGCGTGAGAACACTCCACTCCAGTCAGTGGCTCTGAGAGCAGCGTGACAAGCCGATATATTAATGCGATGTAGGCGCCTAGATGAGACGAAAATCGGCTTACGGCGAGGCTTGGGGATGGACAATTTAGCTTGGATGATACAGTGATCACTATAGGGACATGGACAGACAGATACGTCACTCAAAAAGTTTCCCGTATTGGACACAAACACATCAAGTAGAGATCCAGACTCGTATGTGGGACTAGTCACGTGCTGGTGCAGGGCCAGGCTGTCTAGGAACTGATTAAATCTCGATTTACATATATCGTTGTCGGACGCTAGAAGGTTGCAGTTAAGGTCGCCAGTTATTACAATATTGTCAGTGGACGAAAGAAACACGCGTTGCACTTGAGTTTCAAGAAAATCGAGGTCGGCTGATATGGCGGCTACGGTGTGTCGAGGAGGTCTATATACGCAACCTAGGTTAAAACGACGACCGTGCGAGTTACTGACTTGTAACCAAAACGTTTCTATTTTGCCGTCGTTTTTGGCACCTACAACTGATTTAAGTGGTTTTACTTTCAAATTGTTTTTTATCAGTACAGCTATTCCCCCGTAACCACTACCGTCTGGACGGTCGGCACGGTGCAGAGAAAACCCCGGGAACGTGACGAAGCGTGAGCAAGTTTCGGGGAGTGTGGAGACAGCTACACAGTGGAGTGTGTAGACAGCTACACAGTGGAGTGTGGAGACAGCTACACAGTGGAGTGTGGAGACAGCTACACAGTGGAGTGTAGAGCAGCTACACAGTGGAGTGTGTAGAGCAGCTACACAGTGGAGTGTGGAGACAGCTACACAGTGGAGTGTGGAGACAGCTACACAGTGGAGTGTGGAGACAGCTACACAGTGGAGTGTGGAAACAGCTACACAGTGGAGTGTGGAGACAGCTACACAGTGGAGTGTAGAGACAGCTACACAGTGGAGTGTGGAGACAGCTACACAGTGGAGTGTGGAGACAGCTACACAGTGGAGTGTGGAGACAGCTACACAGTGGAGTGTGGAGACAGCTACACAGTGGAGTGTGGAGACAGCTACACAGTGGAGTGTGGAGACAGCTACACAGTGGAGTGTGGAGACAGTTACACAGTGGAGTGTGGAGACAGCTACACAGTGGAGTGTGGAGACAGCTACACAGTGGAGTGTGGAGACAGCTACACAGTGGAGTGTGGAGACAGCTACACAGTGGAGTGTGGAGACAGCTACACAGTGGAGTGTAGAGACAGCTACACAGTGGAGTGTGGAGACAGCTACACAGTGGAGTGTGTAGAGCAGCTACACAGTGGAGTGTGGAGACAGCTACACAGTGGAGTGTGGAGACAGCTACACAGTGGAGTGTGGAGACAGCTACACAGTGGAGTGTGGAGACAGCTACACAGTGGAGTGTGGAGACAGCTACACAGTGGAGTGTGGAGACAGCTACACAGTGGAGTGTGGAGACAGCTACACAGTGGAGTGTGGAGACAGCTACACAGTGGAGTGTGGAGACAGCTACACAGTGGAGTGTGGAGACAGCTACACAGTGGAGTGTGGAGACAGCTACACAGTAGAGTGTGTAGAGCAACTACACAGTGGAGTGTGGAGATAGCTACACAGTGGAGTGTGGAGACAGCTACACAGTGGAGTGTGGAGAGCTACACAGTGGAGTGTGGAGACAGCTACACAGTGGAGTGTGGAGACAGCTACACAGTGGAGTGTGGAGACAGCTACACAGTGGAGTGTGTAGAGCAGCTACACAGTGGAGTGTGGAGACAGCTACACAGTGGAGTGTGGAGAGCTACACAGTGGAGTGTGGAGACAGCTACACAGTGGAGTGTGGAGACAGCTAAACAGTGGAGTGTGGAGAGCAGCTGCACAGTGGAGTGTGGAGACAGCTACACAGTGGAGTGTGGAGACAGCTAAACAGTGGAGTGTGGAGAGCAGCTACACAGTGGAGTGTGGAGACAGCTACACAGTGGAGTGTGGAGACAGCTACACAGTGGAGTGTGGAGACAGCTACACAGTGGAGTGTGTAGAGCAGCTACACAGTGGAGTGTGGAGACAGCTACACAGTGGAGTGTGGAGAGCTACACAGTGGAGTGTGGAGACAGCTACACAGTGGAGTGTGGAGACAGCTAAACAGTGGAGTGTGGAGAGCAGCTGCACAGTGGAGTGTGGAGACAGCTACACAGTGGAGTGTGGAGACAGCTAAACAGTGGAGTGTGGAGAGCAGCTACACAGTGGAGTGTGGAGACAGCTACACAGTGGAGTGTGTAGAGCAGCTACACAGTGGAGTGTGGAGACAGCTACACAGTGGAGTGTAGAGACAGCTACACAGTGGAGTGTGTAGACAGCTACACAGTGGAGTGTGGAGACAGCTACACAGTGGAGTGTGGAGACAGCTACACAGTGGAGTGTGGAGACAGCTACACAGTGGAGTGTGGAGACAGCTATACAGTGGAGTGTGTAGAGAAGCTACACAGTGGAGTGTGTAGAGCAGCTACACAGTGGAGTGTGGAGACAGCTACACAGTGGAGTGTGGAGACAGCTACACAGTGGAGTGTGGAGACAGCTATACAGTGGAGTGTGTAGAGAAGCTACACAGTGGAGTGTGTAGAGCAGCTACACAGTGGAGTGTGGAGACAGCTACACAGTGGAGTGTGTAGAGCAGCTACACAGTGGAGTGTGGAGACAGCTACACAGTGGAGTGTGGAGACAGCTACACAGTGGAGTGTGGAGACAGCTACACAGTGGAGTGTTTAGAGCAGCTACACAGTGGAGTGTGTAGAGACAGCTACACAGTGGAGTGTGGAGACAGCTACACAGTGGAGTGTGGAGAATGCTACACAGTGGAGTGTGGAGAGCTACACAGTGGAGTGTGGAGACAGCTACACAGTGGAGTGTGGAGACAGCTACACAGTGGAGTGTGGAGACAGCTACACAGTGGAGTGTGGAGACAGCTACACAGTGGAGTGTGGAGACAGCTACACAGTGGAGTGTGGAGACAGCTACACAGTGGAGTGTGTAGACAGCTACACAGTGGAGTGTGGAGACAGCTACACAGTGGAGTGTGTAGACAGCTACACAGTGGAGTGTGGAGACAGCTACACAGTGGAGTGTGGAGACAGCTACACAGTGGAGTGTGGAGACAGCTACACAGTGGAGTGTGGAGACAGCTACACAGTGGAGTGTGGAGACAGCTACACAGTGGAGTGTGTAGACAGCTACACAGTGGAGTGTGGAGACAGCTACACAGTGGAGTGTGTGGAGACAGCTACACAGTGGAGTGTGGAGACAGCTACACAGTGGAGTGTGGAGACAGCTACACAGTGGAGTGTGGAGACAGCTACACAGTGGAGTGTGTAGAGCAGCTACACAGTGGAGTGTGGAGACAGCTACACAGTGGAGTGTGGAGACAGCTACACAGTGGAGTGTGGAGACAGCTACACAGTG
This sequence comes from Chirona hameri, assembly GCA_036785665.1. NCBI lineage: Eukaryota > Metazoa > Arthropoda > Thecostraca > Balanomorpha > Balanidae > Chirona > Chirona hameri. The sequence goes on from JAXIVJ010000569.1 coordinate 66,074, forward strand.
GAGTGTGGAGACAGCTACACAGTGGAGTGTAGAGCAGCTACACAGTGGAGTGTGTAGAGCAGCTACACAGTGGAGTGTGGAGACAGCTACACAGTGGAGTGTGTAGACAGCTACACAGTGGAGTGTGGAGACAGCTACACAGTGGAGTGTGTGGAGACAGCTACACAGTGGAGTGTGGAGACAGCTACACAGTGGAGTGTGGAGACAGCTACACAGTGGAGTGTGGAGACAGCTACACAGTGGAGTGTGTAGAGCAGCTACACAGTGGAGTGTGGAGACAGCTACACAGTGGAGTGTGGAGACAGCTACACAGTGGAGTGTGGAGACAGCTACACAGTGGAGTGTGGAGACAGCTACACAGTGGAGTGTGTAGAGCAGCTACACAGTGGAGTGTGGAGACAGCTACACAGTGGAGTGTGGAGACAGCTACACAGTGGAGTGTGGAGACAGCTACACAGTGGAGTGTGGAGACAGCTACACAGTGGAGTGTGGAGACAGCTACACAGTGGAGTGTGTAGAGCAGCTACACAGTGGAGTGTGGAGACAGCTACACAGTGGAGTGTGTAGACAGCTACACAGTGGAGTGTGGAGACAGCTACACAGTGGAGTGTGGAGACAGCTACACAGTGGAGTGTGGAGACAGCTACACAGTGGAGTGTGTAGAGCAGCTACACAGTGGAGTGTGGAGACAGCTACACAGTGGAGTGTGGAGACAGCTACACAGTGGAGTGTGGAGACAGCTACACAGTGGAGTGTGGAGACAGCTACACAGTGGAGTGTGGAGACAGCTACACAGTGGAGTGTGTAGAGCAGCTACACAGTGGAGTGTGGAGACAGCTACACAGTGGAGTGTGTAGACAGCTACACAGTGGAGTGTGGAGACAGCTACACAGTGGAGTGTGGAGACAGCTACACAGTGGAGTGTGGAGACAGCTACACAGTGGAGTGTGGAGACAGCTACACAGTGGAGTGTGGAGACAGCTACACAGTGGAGTGTAGAGCAGCTACACAGTGGAGTGTGTAGAGCAGCTACACAGTGGAGTGTGGAGACAGCTACACAGTGGAGTGTGGAGACAGCTACACAGTGGAGTGTGTGGAGACAGCTACACAGTGGAGTGTGGAGACAGCTACACAGTGGAGTGTGGAGACAGCTACACAGTGGAGTGTGTAGAGCAGCTACACAGTGGAGTGTGGAGACAGCTACACAGTGGAGTGTGGAGAGCTACACAGTGGAGTGTAGAGACAGCTACACAGTGGAGTGTGTAGAGCAGCTACACAGTGGAGTGTGGAGACAGCTACACAGTGGAGTGTGGAGACAGCTACACAGTGGAGTGTGGAGACAGCTACACAGTGGAATGTGGAGACAGCTACACAGTGGAGTGTGTAGAGCAGCTGCACAGTGGAGTGTGGAGACAGCTACACAGTGGAGTGTGGAGACAGCTACACAGTGGAGTGTGGAGACAGCTACACAGTGGAGTGTGGAGACAGCTACACAGTGGAGTGTGGAGAGCTACACAGTGGAGTGTGGAGACAGCTACACAGTGGAGTGTGTAGAGCAGCTACACAGTGGAGTGTGGAGACAGCTACACAGTGGAGTGTGGAGACAGCTACACAGTGGAGTGTGGAGACAGCTACACAGTGGAGTGTGGAGACAGCTACACAGTGGAGTGTGTAGAGCAGCTACACAGTGGAGTGTGGAGACAGCTACACAGTGGAGTGTGGAGACAGCTACACAGTGGAGTGTGGAGACAGCTACACAGTGGAGTGTGGAGACAGCTACACAGTGGAGTGTGGAGACAGCTACACAGTGGAGTGTGGAGACAGCTACACAGTGGAGTGTGGAGACAGCTACACAGTGGAGTGTGGAGACAGCTACACAGTGGAGTGTGGAGACAGCTACACAGTGGAGTGTGTAGAGCAGCTACACAGTGGAGTGTGGAGACAGCTACACAGTGGAGTGTGGAGACAGCTACACAGTGGAGTGTGGAGACAGCTACACAGTGGAGTGTGTAGAGCAGCTGCACAGTGGAGTGTGGAGACAGCTACACAGTGGAGTGTGGAGACAGCTACACAGTGGAGTGTAGAGACAGCTACACAGTGGAGTGTGGAGACAGCTACACAGTGGAGTGTGGAGACAGCTACACAGTGGAGTGTGTAGAGCAGCTACACAGTGGAGTGTGGAGACAGCTACACAGTGGAGTGTGGAGACAGCTACACAGTGGAGTGTGGAGACAGCTACACAGTGGAGTGTGGAGACAGCTACACAGTGGAGTGTGGAGACAGCTACACAGTGGAGTGTGTAGAGCAGCTACACAGTGGAGTGTGGAGACAGCTACACAGTGGAGTGTGTAGACAGCTACACAGTGGAGTGTGGAGAGCAGCTACACAGTGGAGTGTGGAGACAGCTACACAGTGGAGTGTGGAGACAGCTACACAGTGGAGTGTGGAGACAGCTACACAGTGGAGTGTGGAGACAGCTACACAGTGGAGTGTGGAGACAGCTACACAGTGGAGTGTGGAGAGCTGCTACACAGTGGAGTGTGGAGACAGCTACACAGTGGAGTGTGGAGACAGCTACACAGTGGAGTGTGGAGACAGCTACACAGTGGAGTGTGGAGACAGCTACACAGTGGAGTGTGGAGACAGCTACACAGTGGAGTGTGGAGACAGCTACACAGTGGAGTGTGGAGACAGCTACACAGTGGAGTGTGTAGACAGCTACACAGTGGAGTGTGGAGACAGCTACACAGTGGAGTGTGGAGACAGCTACACAGTGGAGTGTGGAGACAGCTACACAGTGGAGTGTGTAGACAGCTACACAGTGGAGTGTGGAGACAGCTACACAGTGGAGTGTGGAGACAGCTACACAGTGGAGTGTGTAGACAGCTACACAGTGGAGTGTGTGGAGACAGCTACACAGTGGAGTGTGGAGACAGCAACACAGTGGAGTGTGGAGACAGCTACACAGTGGAGTGTGGAGACAGCTACACAGTGGAGTGTGGAGACAGCTACACAGTGGAGTGTGGAGACAGCTACACAGTGGAGTGTGGAGACAGCTACACAGTGGAGTGTGGAGACAGCTACACAGTGGAGTGTGGAGACAGCTACACAGTGGAGTGTGTAGACAGCTACACAGTGGAGTGTGGAGACAGCTACACAGTGGAGTGTGGAGACAGCTACACAGTGGAGTGTGGAGACAGCTACACAGTGGAGTGTGGAGACAGCTACACAGTGGAGTGTGTAGACAGCTACACAGTGGAGTGTGGAGACAGCTACACAGTGGAGTGTGGAGACAGCTACACAGTGGAGTGTGGAGACAGCTACACAGTGGAGTGTGGAGACAGCTACACAGTGGAGTGTGGAGACAGCTACACAGTGGAGTGTGGAGACAGCTACACAGTGGAGTGTGTAGACAGCTACACAGTGGAGTGTGGAGACAGCTACACAGTGGAGTGTGGAGACAGCTACACAGTGGAGTGTGTGGAGACAGCTACACAGTGGAGTGGGAGACAGCTACACAGTGGAGTGTGTAGACAGCTACACAGTGGAGTGTGGAGACAGCTACACAGTGGAGTGTGTAGACAGCTACACAGTGGAGTGTGGAGACAGCTACACAGTGGAGTGTGGAGACAGCTACACAGTGGAGTGTGGAGACAGCTACACAGTGGAGTGTGTGGAGACAGCTACACAGTGGAGTGGGAGACAGCTACACAGTGGAGTGTGGAGACAGCTACACAGTGGAGTGTGGAGACAGCTACACAGTGGAGTGTGGAGACAGCTACACAGTGGAGTGTGGAGACAGCTACACAGTGGAGTGTGGAGACAGCTACACAGTGGAGTGTGGAGACAGCTACACAGTGGAGTGTGGAGAGAGCTACACAGTGGAGTGTGGAGACAGCTACACAGTGGAGTGTGGAGACAGCTACACAGTGGAGTGTGGAGACAGCTACACAGTGGAGTGTGGAGACAGCTACACAGTGGAGTGTGGAGACAGCTACACAGTGGAGTGTGGAGACAGCTACACAGTGGAGTGTGGAGACAGCTACACAGTGGAGTGGGAGACAGCTACACAGTGGAGTGTGGAGACAGCTACACAGTGGAGTGTGGAGACAGCTACACAGTGGAGTGTGGAGACAGCTACACAGTGGAGTGTGGAGACAGCTACACAGTGGAGTGTGTAGAGCAGCTACACAGTGGAGTGTGGAGACAGCTACACAGTGGAGTGTGTAGAGCAGCTACACAGTGGAGTGTGGAGACAGCTACACAGTGGAGTGTGGAGACAGCTACACAGTGGAGTGTGGAGACAGCTACACAGTGGAGTGTGTAGAGAAGCTACACAGTGGAGTGTGGAGACAGCTACACAGTGGAGTGTGGAGACAGCTACACAGTGGAGTGTGGAGACAGCTACACAGTGGAGTGTGGAGACAGCTACACAGTGGAGTGTGTAGAGAAGCTACACAGTGGAGTGTGGAGACAGCTACACAGTGGAGTGTGGAGACAGCTACACAGTGGAGTGTGGAGACAGCTACACAGTGGAGTGTGGAGACAGCTACACAGTGGAGTGTGGAGACAGCTACACAGTGGAGTGTGTAGAGAAGCTACACAGTGGAGTGTGGAGACAGCTACACAGTGGAGTGTGTGGAGACAGCTACACAGTGGAGTGTGTAGAGCAGCTACACAGTGGAGTGTGGAGACAGCTACACAGTGGAGTGTGGAGAGCAGCTACACAGGGGAGTGTGTGGAGACAGCTACACAGTGGAGTGTGGAGACAGCTACACAGTGGAGTGTGGAGACAGCTTCACAGTGGAGTGTGTAGAGCAGCTACACAGTGGAGTGTGGAGAGCTGCTACACAGTGGAGTGTGGAGACAGCTACACAGTGGAGTGTGGAGAGCAGCTACACAGTGGAGTGTGGAGAGCTGCTACACAGTGGAGTGTGGAGACAGCTACACAGTGGAGTGTGGAGAGCAGCTACACAGTGGAGTGTGGAGAGCTACACAGTGGAGTGTGGAGACAGCTACACAGTGGAGTGTGGAGACAGCTACACAGTGGAGTGTGGAGACAGCTACACAGTGGAGTGTAGAGACAGCTACACAGTGGAGTGTGGAGAGCTACACAGTGGAGTGTGGAGACAGCTACACAGTGGAGTGTGGAGACAGCTACACAGTGGAGTGTGGAGACAGCTACACAGTGGAGTGTGGAGACAGCTACACAGTGGAGTGTGTAGAGCAGCTACACAGTGGAGTGTGGAGACAGCTACACAGTGGAGTGTTGAGACAGCTACACAGTGGAGTGTAGAGACAGCTACACAGTGGAGTGTGGAGACAGCTACACAGTGGAGTGTGTAGAGCAGCTACACAGTGGAGTGTGGAGACAGCTACACAGTGAAGTGTGGAGACAGCTACACAGTGGAGTGTGGAGACAGCTACACAGTGGAGTGTGGAGACAGCTACACAGTGGAGTGTGGAGACAGCTACACAGTGGAGTGTGGAGACAGCTACACAGTGGAGTGTGTAGAGCAGCTACACAGTGGAGTGTGGAGACAGCTACACAGTGGAGTGTGGAGACAGCTACACAGTGGAGTGTGGAGACAGCTACACAGTGGAGTGTGGAGACAGCTACACAGTGGAGTGTGGAGACAGCTACACAGTGGAGTGTGGAGACAGCTACACAGTGGAGTGTGTAGACAGCTACACAGTGGAGTGTGGAGACAGCTACACAGTGGAGTGTGGAGACAGCTACACAGTGGAGTGTGGAGACAGCTACACAGTGGAGTGTGGAGACAGCTACACAGTGGAGTGTGGAGACAGCTACACAGTGGAGTGTGGAGACAGCTACACAGTGGAGTGTGGAGACAGCTACACAGTGGAGTGTGGAGACAGCTACACAGTGGAGCGTGGAGACAGCTACACAGTGGAGTGTGGAGACAGCTACACAGTGGAGTGTGGAGACAGCTACACAGTGGAGTGTGGAGACAGCTACACAGTGGAGTGTAGAGACAGCTACACAGTGGAGTGTGGAGACAGCTACACAGTGGAGTGTGGAGACAGCTACACAGTGGAGTGTGTAGAGCAGCTACACAGTGGAGTGTGGAGACAGCTACACAGTGGAGTGTGTAGACAGCTACACAGTGGAGTGTGGAGACAGCTACACAGTGGAGTGTGGAGACAGCTACACAGTGGAGTGTGGAGACAGCTACACAGTGGAGTGTGGAGACAGCTACACAGTGGAGTGTGGAGACAGCTACACAGTGGAGTGTAGAGCAGCTACACAGTGGAGTGTGGAGACAGCTACACAGTGGAGTGTGTAGAGCAGCTACACAGTGGAGTGTGGAGACAGCTACACAGTGGAGTGTGGAGACAGCTACACAGTGGAGTGTGGAGACAGCTACACAGTGGAGTGTGGAGACAGCTACACAGTGGAGTGTGGAGACAGCTACACAGTGGAGTGTGGAGACAGCTACACAGTGGAGTGTGGAGACAGCTACACAGTGGAGTGTGGAGACAGCTACACAGTGGAGTGTGGAGACAGCTACACAGTGGAGTGTGGAGACAGCTACACAGTGGAGTGTAGAGCAGCTACACAGTGGAGTGTGGAGACAGCTACACAGTGGAGTGTGGATACAGCTACACAGTGGAGTGTGGAGACAGCTACACAGTGGAGTGTGGAGACAGCTACACAGTGGAGTGTGTAGACAGCTACACAGTGGAGTGTGGAGACAGCTACACAGTGGAGTGTGGAGACAGCTACACAGTGGAGTGTGGAGACAGCTACACAGTGGAGTGTGGAGACAGCTACACAGTGGAGTGTGGAGACAGCTACACAGTGGAGTGTGTAGAGCAGCTACACAGTGGAGTGTGGAGACAGCTACACAGTGGAGTGTGGAGACAGCTACACAGTGGAGTGTGGAGACAGCTACACAGTGGAGTGTGGAGACAGCTACACAGTGGAGTGTGGAGACAGCTACACAGTGGAGTGTGTAGAGCAGCTACACAGTGGAGTGTGGAGACAGCTACACAGTGGAGTGTGGAGACAGCTACACAGTGGAGTGTGGAGACAGCTACACAGTGGAGTGTGGAGACAGCTACACAGTGGAGTGTGGAGACAGCTACACAGTGGAGTGTGGAGACAGCTACACAGTGGAGTGTGGAGACAGCTACACAGTGGAGTGTGGAGAGCAGCTACACAGTGGAGTGTGGAGACAGCTACACAGTGGAGTGTGGAGACAGCTACACAGTGGAGTGTGGAGACAGCTACACAGTGGAGTGTGGAGACAGCTACACAGTGGAGTGTGGAGACCGCTACACAGTGGAGTGTGGAGACAGCTACACAGTGGAGTGTGGAGACAGCTACACAGTGGAATGTGGAGACAGCTACACAGTGGAGTGTGGAGACAGCTACACAGTGGAGTGTGGAGACAGCTACACAGTGGAGTGTGGAGACAGCTACACAGTGGAGTGTGTGGAGACAGCTACACAGTGGAGTGTGTAGAGCAGCTACACAGTGGAGTGTGGAGACAGCTACACAGTGGAGTGTGGAGACAGCTACACAGTGGAGTGTGGAGACAGCTACACAGTGGAGTGTAGAGACAGCTACACAGTGGAGTGTGGAGACAGCTACACAGTGGAGTGTGGAGAGCTACACAGTGGAGTGTGTAGACAGCTACACAGTGGAGTGTGTAGAGACAGCTACACAGTGGAGTGTGGAGACAGCTACACAGTGGAGTGTGGAGACAGCTACACAGTGGAGTGTGGAGACAGCTACACAGTGGAGTGTGGAGACAGCTACACAGTGGAGTGTGGAGACAGCTACACAGTGGAGTGTAGAGACAGCTACACAGTGGAGTGTGTAGACAGCTACACAGTGGAGTGTGGAGACAGCTACACAGTGGAGTGTGGAGACAGCTACACAGTGGAGTGTGGAGACAGCTACACAGTGGAGTGTGGAGACAGCTACACAGTGGAGTGCGGAGACAGCTACACTGTGGAGTGTGGAGACAGCTACACAGTGGAGTGTGGAGACAGCTACACAGTGGAGTGTGGAGACAGCTACACAGTGGAGTGTGGAGACAGCTACACAGTGGAGTGTGGAGACAGCTACACAGTGGAGTGTGGAGACAGCTACACAGTGGAGTGTGGAGACAGCTACACAGTGGAGTGTGGAGACAGCTACACAGTGGAGTGTGTAGACAGCTACACAGTGGAGTGTGTAGAGCAGCTACACAGTGGAGTGTGGAGACAGCTACACAGTGGAGTGTGTAGACAGCTACACAGTGGAGTGTGGAGACAGCTACACAGTGGAGTGTGGAGACAGCTACACAGTGGAGTGTGGAGACAGCTACACAGTGGAGTGTGGAGACAGCTACACAGTGGAGTGTGGAGACAGCTACACAGTGGAGTGTGGAGAGCTACACAGTGGAGTGTGTAGACAGCTACACAGTGGAGTGTGTAGAGACAGCTACACAGTGGAGTGTGGAGACAGCTACACAGTGGAGTGTGGAGACAGCTACACAGTGGAGTGTGGAGACAGCTACACAGTGGAGTGTGGAGACAGCTACACAGTGGAGTGTGGAGACAGCTACACAGTGGAGTGTGGAGACAGCTACACAGTGGAGTGTGTAGACAGCTACACAGTGGAGTGTGTAGAGCAGCTACACAGTGGAGTGTGGAGACAGCTACACAGTGGAGTGTGTAGAGCAGCTACACAGTGGAGTGTGGAGACAGCTACACAGTGGAGTGTGTAGAGCAGCTACACAGTGGAGTGTGTAGAGCAGCTACACAGTGGAGTGTGGAGACAGCTACACAGTGGAGTGTGGAGACAGCTACACAGTGGAGTGTGTAGAGCAGCTACACAGTGGAGTGTGGAGACAGCTACACAGTGGAGTGTGGAGAGCAGCTACACAGTGGAGTGTGGAGACAGCTACACAGTGGAGTGTGGAGAGCAGCTACACAGTGGAGTGTGGAGACAGCTACACAGTGGAGTGTGTAGAGCAGCTACACAGTGGAGTGTGTAGAGCAGCTACACAGTGGAGTGTGGAGACAGCTACACAGTGGAGTGTGGAGACAGCTACACAGTGGAGTGTGGAGAGCTACACAGTGGAGTGTGGAGACAGCTACACAGTGGAGTGTGTAGAGCAGCTACACAGTGGAGTGTGGAGACAGCTACACAGTGGAGTGTGTAGACAGCTACACAGTGGAGTGTGTAGACAGCTACACAGTGGAGTGTGTAGAGCAGCTACACAGTGGAGTGTGTAGACAGCTACACAGTGGAGTGTGGAGACAGCTACACAGTGGAGTGTGGAGACAGCTACACAGTGGAGTGTGGAGACAGCTACACAGTGGAGTGTGGAGACAGCTACACAGTGGAGTGTGGAGACAGCTACACAGTGGAGTGTGGAGACAGCTACACAGTGGAGTGTGGAGACAGCTACACAGTGGAGTGTGGAGACAGCTACACAGTGGAGTGTGGAGACAGCTACACAGTGGAGTGTGGAGACAGCTACACAGTGGAGTGTGGAGAGCTACACAGTGGAGTGTGTAGACAGCTACACAGTGGAGTGTGTAGAGACAGCTACACAGTGGAGTGTGGAGACAGCTACACAGTGGAGTGTGGAGACAGCAACACAGTGGAGTGTGGAGACAGCTACACAGTGGAGTGTGGAGACAGCTACACAGTGGAGTGTGGAGACAGCTACACAGTGGAGTGTGGAGACAGCTACACAGTGGAGTGTGGAGACAGCTACACAGTGGAGTGTGGAGACAGCTACACAGTGGAGTGTGTAGAGCAGCTACACAGTGGAGTGTGGAGACAGCTACACAGTGGAGTGTGGAGACAGCTACACAGTGGAGTGTGGAGACAGCTACACAGTGGAGTGTGGAGACAGCTACACAGTGGAGTGTGGAGACAGCTATACAGTGGAGTGTGGAGACAGCTACACAGTGGAGTGTGGAGACAGCTACACAGTGGAGTGTGGAGACAGCTACACAGTGGAGTGTGGAGACAGCTACACAGTGGAGTGTGGGGACAGCTACACAGTGGAGTGTGGAGACAGCTACACAGTGGAGTGTAGAGACAGCTACACAGTGGAGTGTGGAGACAGCTACACAGTGGAGTGTGGAGACAGCTACACAGTGGAGTGTGGAGACAGCTATACAGTGGAGTGTGGAGACAGCTACACAGTGGAGTGTGGAGACAGCTACACAGTGGAGTGTGGAGACAGCTACACAGTGGAGTGTGGAGACAGCTACACAGTGGAGTGTGGAGACAGCTATACAGTGGAGTGTGGAGACAGCTACACAGTGGAGTGTGGAGACAGCTACACAGTGGAGTGTGGAGACAGCTACACAGTGGAGTGTGGAGACAGCTACACAGTGGAGTGTAGAGACAGCTACACAGTGGAGTGTGGAGACAGCTACACAGTGGAGTGTGGAGACAGCTACACAGTGGAGTGTGGAGACAGCTACACAGTGGAGTGTGGAGACAGCTACACAGTGGAGTGTGTAGAGCAGCTACACAGTGGAGTGTAGAGCAGCTGGTCGTCGGACAACTGATGGTACCGGTAACGGCTTGGTAAGCCGTTTCCCGGTGAGGCCGGCGCTAAGTGGTAATACAGGGTGGAACATAAACGACTTCCCTTGCAATTGTTGCATATGATTTGATATTAACGCCAATGCGCATTACTTTCTTCAGCCTAGATCTGTTCAGAATTGAATTATGTACACATTGGTATGTTTCATTTATTGAAACAATGACAGGAATCGTAACTGCGAGTTAATTGTTACGAGACATATTTCATGTTTTACGCGCGACTATTCAGTCAGCGTAGTCCTCTTTGCGGACCTGTGCACCTTTGTTCCGGATCACAGCGTGAAGTCGACAGGGGATTGACCCGATCAAGCGTCGGTACAGAGCCTTGTCTTGGCCTATCTTCCTCCAGGCCCGGTTGATTGCAGCTCTCAGCTGCCGCTTGGATTGTGGATTGTCTGCGTTCACAGCATCTTTCACGATCGCCCACACATTCTCTATGGGCCAAGTCTGTGAACTCCGCCGTGTACATACGCCAACCTGGTGGAGTCCATCGGCCCTGAGGTCGAAGGTTATGTTGCCACGTGCAATGTGGCAATATGACTCTGCAACCATCCACAGGGCCAGGGCGGCACTGGACATGGTGGAAAATACTTTTCCACGACGAGTCCCGCACGAGAAACAATGGAAGAGGTTGGTTTATGTTTGGCCTATAGAGAATGTGCGGGCGATCGTGAAAAATGCTGTGAACGCAGACAACCCACAAACCAGGAGGCAGCTGAGAGCTGCAATCAACCGGACCTGGAGGAAGATAAGTCAAGTCAAGGCTCTGTACCGACGTTTGATCGGGTCAATCCCCTGTCGACTTCACGCTGTGATCCGGAACAAAGGTGCACAGGTCCGCAAAGAGGACTACGCTGACTGAATAGTCGCGCGTAAAACATGAAATATGTCTCGTCGTAAAAATGTACTCGCAGTTACGATTCCTGTCATTGTTTCAATAAATGAAACATACCAGTGTGTACATAATTCAATTCTGAACAGATTTAAGATGAGGCAAGTAATGCACATTAGGTTCATATCAAATTATATGCAAACATTAAAAGGTAAGTTTGTTATGTTGCACCCTTTAACTGCCGACGACAGCTGACTTATTCCGGCGCTGCTGCAGCGGGCGGATCTGTAGAAATCCGCCGGGAGACGCGCGGATTGAACATCACGCTGATGCGATCGGCAACGCGCGTACGCAAATGTGCGCCACGGAATCCTATTTACCTCAAGTCGGCTTTCCTCCGACTGGCTCTCAGTCAGGAAATGTAATTCCTCACATTTCAGCAATGTCAACAGCCAGACATGATTGAGAGACATTCTAAACCAACAAAAACACCATGATAAATTGGTAAATAAATATCACATGTTCTGAGTGGTCATTATATAATGCAGTGCAAGGCAGTCTGTAAAGTTTTCGTTTGAGCAATGTAACTGACTTATTTGTCAAGTTGGAGTCCTGATTTGCAAGATTCGGATCGTGTTTAACTTCAATACTTGAAGGGCTACAGTCCTTGTGAATCGTGCTGGTCCTGGTTTCAGTCACTCTCCGGTGCTGGCCGGACTGCTGAGGCGCTGAGGGAGGCGCTGCTCTGTTCAGTCGCCATAGGGAGAGTGCAGAGTGTTATCAGCTGGTAACCAGCCCCGCCGCCGCTGTGTGGTTTGATATACCCCTTGCCAGCCCCGCCGCCGCTGTGTGGTGTGATATGCCCCTTACCAGCCCCGCCGCTGTGTGGTTTGATATACCCCTTACCAGCCCCGCCGCCGCTGTGTGGTGTGATATGTCCCTTACCAGCCCCGCCGCTGTGTGGTTTGATATGCCCCTTACCAGCCCCGCCGCTGTGTGGTTTGATATGCCCCTTACCAGCCCGCCGCTGTGTGGTTTGATATGCCCCTTACCAGCTCCGCTGCCGCGGTGTGGTTTGATATACCCTTTACCAGCCCCGCCACTGTGTGGTTTGATATGTCCCGAGCCGCCACCCGTAGATCCCCGCGGCTATTAGACGATCGTTCTGAGGCTAACGAGGCCGGCCGGAAAGGCGCCAACACAGGGTCAGGTTAATCCGCCGAAATAGACAATTTTGACCAAACCGCGAAGGAGCCAGCACCTCGCAACAGCGAGGTGCTCCAGGCGGCTTCGCCCGCCCCGCCGCCTCCAGCCCCCCCCCCCCCTCCCACTCCTCAGCGACCGGCAGATAGGAGAGGTCCAGATTCAGCCATTTAGGGTGATGCAGTGCAGGTCGTGGTTTGGAAATATTGGTATCACACAGAACACAGATTGAACACTCATTGTCATTTAGGGTGATGCAGTGCAGGTCGTGGTTTGGAAATATTGGTGTGGTGTCTACATTGTGGAACAATATGAGGGCACACTGGGAGCTGCGCTGCGCAAATAGTTCATGTGAAGTTTTCATGTGTTTATTATTTTATTTTTTGTCCGCACTAAATCGATAAAGTTATTGTAGCTGCACCTAATACTCTGCCTCACTCAGTCTGCCTCAATACTCTGCCTCAATACTCTGCCTCAATACTCTGCCTCAATACTCTGCCTCACTCCGAACGTGCCTCGCTATTAATATAACTGTCATTATTGCAATAATTACTCTGTGTCGGATAGTGGTTTGTCGCCATTTGAGAGAGGTCATTTGGTTGGATTGTAATATGTTGCTGAGCGCTCGACGTTAATTGATTGAGCTGCTGATGATGGTCTAACATTTAGTGATTTGTTGGATCTCTATAGCCAACACTGTGTCCACAAGCATCAAAGCCGGATTTCCAAACTACATCAAAGAGTTTCAGAGACATCCGTGCGGGGTTAATTTGCTGCCTGATTGATGAATAGTGTGTGCAGTGCAGCACCGCAGGGGCATCGGCTTCGGCCGGTGAAAGGGGAGTAGCGCCCCTCGAGTCCCAGCTAACCCCTCCCTCCCCCTCACACCCCCCCCCCCCCCGCCCGGCCCAGTCCCAGTCCCAGTCCCAGTCCCAGTCCATTTCTGCAACCCCGTAACATGTCCTGAACCCCTCACCCTCTCCCGACTCAGTTTCCTAGGTATCCCCGCTGAAGCTTCCGCCGCCCTCTGTGGCGTTTGACGGTTGGGTGGTAGTCGCCTGACCCGACCAGGCTTCTTACGTACATTATGGATATTGTCCTGACAGTTACCATGATGTGACAGGGGCGCCTGGATTTTTACATTGGCAAAGCTTTTCCGCGACTAAGCGCGTCGACCCGTACCCGAGATGAAGGGGTCCTGGAGGCTGAGCCACCTACCGCGCGGGCTAGTCGTGGTAGCGTGGCAACACTCCTCTTTGGCCTGGATTTCCGGAAGGGCGGGGACACTCAGTGAGGCGCTGCACTGAGAAGCTTCACCGTCCGGCTGCTGCCGGGGGCCGTGGCTGGGCTGTCTCGCTGCCGTGGGGCGTATGCAGGCACTCGTCCGGCGGCGGTGGGTTGGCTTTGCTTCTGCCCTGGGTGGCGTCTCGGCTAAGGCGTCAAAGGAGGAGACGACGTCCAAACGGAGGGGGTGGTGAGTCTCTCTCTCTCCCCTCTGGGAGAGAGTCACCAAGCCCCGTACAGCCAGGTATTTGTATTTGACGTTGGACCCCATCCACGCCGAAGCGGGCTATTCCGGAGCCACATACAAGCATGGACAACACGAATGGTACACTCATCCTAATATAAAATGAAGACAGTTTCACTACAGCACATACTCCCATACAGCACATACTTCAATACTCTCACATACACATTACATCACATACACTGCAATGCTCTCACACGCACATTACGTTATATACATCAGGCTACTCTGGTTGAGGCATGTTCTGTATCGCTCTTTTGAATGCGGGCATGGCTGAGTGACGTGTCGCTAAAGGCAGCTCATTGTAATTTTGCACAACATGATATAGAAATCGGCGCTTGCCAGCCTCTGTCCTCACGCGTGGAAGGGCCAGGTCAGAGTTCTGTCGCGTAGAGCGGGAGCGGAGATCAGAATTGACATGAAGCTGGGAAGCAAGAGCCTGTGGTTCCCCGGTGTTTCGAATTTTGTGTAGTAGATTTAGGGAGTGCTGTCTGTATAGCTGCTGGGCAGTGGGCCAGCCAAGCTCAGCTCGCACGTCAGAGATGTGATCAAATTTACGTTTGCCAGATATGACACGAAGGGCAAAATTTAGAATTTTGTCAAGGCGTTGTATGTTCCTCTGCGAGCCATTGCCAAATACTGCTAAACAGTACCGAACGTGTGAAACGACCAAGGCATTTACAAGAAGTGGCAACAGCTCGCGGGGGATGCTGTGCCGCACGTGCGATAGCCCAATGAGGATACCACTACATTTTTTTACCAGGGAAGACACGTGTGAGTCCCATGTGAAGTGCTTATCAAACAGAACACCTAAATTTTTGACGTATGGGCTCTCTTGTACTATGTCTTCGCGGAACTGAACAGCAACAGGGTAAAGGTCGCGACAATTTTGGCGGGATCCGAACGCTATTAATTCGGTCTTGCTTGTATTTACTTTGAGACCATGAGAGTGAAACCAGGTATCAAGTGCACTCAGGGTGTCCTCCAATTTACTGACCAGATCATTGAGTTGGTGTTTTTTGCCGGATAACAAAATTTGAGTGTCATCAGCGTACTGGACCACATGAGCATCCCCCGCGAACAGGCACATATCGTTAGCGAATATTTGAAAAAGTAAAGGCCCAAGAGACGAGCCTTGAAAAACTCCGATAGAGTTGGGGAGAGGCCTGGAGAAATGAAGGTTCCCACTCCCATCAGCCGTACAGACAGACTGAGTGTGACCGCAGAGGTATGATGTAAACCAGGTGGGATCGATGTTATATGTACGTAGTTTAGAGAGGAGCATAGAATGGTCGATGACATCGAAGCACTTGGATAAATCGAGGAGACAGAGAAGGGTGAGTTCCTGGTGGTCAATAGCCGAGAGGATGTGATCAGAAACAGTCAGAAGGGCGGTCTCAGTAGAGAGCAGGGAGCGGAACCCGTGCTGGGATGAGGAGAACAGGTGGTTATCCGACATGTATGAGTAAAGCTGACGTTGCACAATACGCTCAATGAGCTTTGGGAAGGCAGATACAATGGAGATAGGGCGAAAATTGGAAGCTTCGGACTGGCTGCCGGCTTTGTGTATTGGATGAATAATGGAATGTTTCCAGGGCGCTGGGTATTCGCCGGAAGATAGGCTAGTATTGATGATATGGAGTAAAACGGAGCCGATAGCAGCAAAGCAAAGCTTTATTACCTGAATAGAGATGCCGTCAGCACCACAGGCCCCTGAATTTTTCATTGAGTTGAGGAAGGACCGGAGAGCGGACAGAGAGATAGGCTGTAGTTTGAAGGCACATGTGCCGACACGAGGTAGACGGACAGGGAGGGAGGGGGGCTCACCCCTGGCCCGGACCTCACTCGCAACCCGGGGACCAACGCCCACGAAGTACTGGTTTAGCTCGTCAGGGGTGGCCTCTGGCACGATGCGGTCGGCAGACTTCTTGCCCGCTATGATTTGACGTACATTCCGAAATATGGTGGTAGGACCCAGCTCACGCACTCTCCTGGCGATGTCCTGCCTTGTGTCGTGACGAATGGCAGAACGGACCTGTTTGTTAAGCGCAATGAACTCAGGGGTCCTACCACTATGGACAAGAAGTCTGCGACGCTGTGCCATCAGGTTGCGAGTGGTGTCAGATACAGGGGGAGCGGAAGGGTTACGAATTTTGATACGTTTTAAAGGTGCGTGATGGTCGAGGATGGGGAGGAGACAATTTATGAATGCAGACCACTGGTCTGACACTTCCACGCGTGAGAACACTCCACTCCAGTCAGTGGCTCTGAGAGCAGCGTGAAAAGCCGATATATTAATGCGATGTAGGCGCCTAGATGAGACGAAAATCGGCTTACGGCGAGGCTTGGGGATGGACAATTTAGCTTGGATGATACAGTGATCACTATAGGGACATGGACAGACAGATACGTCACTCAAAAAGTTTCCCGTATTGGACACAAACACATCAAGTAGAGATCCAGACTCGTATGTGGGACTAGTCACGTGCTGGTGCAGGGCCAGGCTGTAGGAACTGATTAAATCTCGATTTACATATATCGTTGTCGGACGCTAGAAGGTTGCAGTTAAGGTCGCCAGTTATTACAATATTGTCAGTGGACGAAAGAAACACGCGTTGCACTTGAGTTTCAAGAAAATCGAGGTCGGCTGATATGGCGGCTACGGTGTGTCGAGGAGGTCTATATACGCAACCTAGGTTAAAACGACGACCGTGCGAGTTACTGACTTGTAACCAAAACGTTTCTATTTTGCCGTCGTTTTTGGCACCTACAACTGATTTAAGTGGTTTTACTTTCAAATTGTGTTTTATCAGTACAGCTATTCCCCCGTAACCACTACCGTCTGGACGGTCGGCACGGTGCAGAGAAAACCCCGGGAACGTGACGAAGCGTGAGCAAGTTTCGGGGCGAAGCCATGTTTCTGTGAGCACAGCAATATCACAATTTAATAATTCTAAATCATGACGGAGGTCTAAAATCTTAGGTTTTAGGCTTAAAATGTTCAACGCCATGATGTATAAGGCCCCGCGTCCAATCGTATCAGAGCCATGAGGTTGGCGTGTCACTTCAGTTGCGTTGTGCGCCTGTGCAACCGGATGCTGGCCGGCAGCGCTGACCAGAGGTGCTGTGGCGGCCTCCCCTTGCAAGGTGTGCCGATCTTGTTGTCGGTCGGTTGCGGCGAGCGCCGGCCCCGGCCGCTCCCTGGTAGTCGCGTCGGGTGGGTCGGCGGCCACCGCCGCCGCTCGGTCTGACGGAGTAGCGGGCGTCGGCGGCTCGTCTCTGACTTGCGTCTCTGTCTCTATCGTGGTGACGGGCGGTTGTTGGCACACTACACGACAGGGCCCATTGGGGTCCCCAGTGCCGAGAGCAGTCGGCTGGTCGCTGCTCCCTCTCTCTCTCGCTCGGCGGGCCCGCCACCCGCCCCGGGCTCCCCGCCGCGCCGGCCGCCGGGAACGTGCCCCGGTGACCGTTTGGCCGCCTGGCATTTGTTGACTTTAGCCGGGCGGCACTGCGGCGGCAGTCCCCTGGTCAAGGGGGGTTGCCATGGCGATGGCCAGGGCTGGTGGTGTTCGTCCGCTCTGTTGCGTTGGTATGCGTTGGAAAAAGTAGTTCTAGAACATTGAAGCAGGACTCTTGAAGAAATGCAATATTTCGAGCACGTAATATCACTGCCGCACCATAGAGAAAAAAGACACTTATTTGAAACAAATCTTGAAGCGTTCACACACTTTCTGACACAGACCGAGGTTTCTGTCTTCCGGCTTGGTTGTTCACGCAGGTTTCAAATCACAAATCTTCTGAGGTAGATAATAGATCGAAAACACAACTCACAGTTTATATGATGTAGCACGCAGATGAACTAGAAGATAAGAGCACGTAGACACTAAATTTCACGAAGCAGGGTGTCGAATTCCCCGATTAATCAGAAGACAGTGCGGAGCGGCCGGGGGTCGCCCGTCTAGCGCGCCGACCCGGCCGTGAGAGAGGTCAATGTCGTGTGTGCTATGTAGATCAGGAGCACGCGCACGACATCGAAGAACAATTCTAGTCTCTCCTAGTCATCCATGCTGGCCCATTGTTTACTCTCTTTTTTCTGCAGCGCCGTTTTCCCAGTGTATTTACACTGTATGTGTACGCACTTTCCACCGAGCCCTTTCACTGGTGACTTGCTCACCTTTCTTGCTCGCTTGCCTGTTCTTGCTTGCTTATATTTGCGTTTCGAACAATGTCTTTGCACATTTCCGTATGCAGTTTCTGTGTGCAGTTGTGTTTTACGTCCTGTTGTTTTTAGGTTTGCAATGTGTTTGCTACGTCGTCGCCTTTGCGCATCATCTTACAAGTGTTCTCGTTTTACAAGTGTCCTCGTTTAGTTTCTAATTTCATTTGATCGTACCTTTAACCCTCACCCGGGTAGGGCAATATCACTACGTGTTCGGGTGGGTACGGGTACGACCCCCCTAGATGTCGCCCCTAATTGAGCTAGAGCTTCGATTCAAAGACGAGCGTGTTACTTGTGACGAGGGGAAGCCGCTGATACCCGATTTTAAGGTCTCAGGTCATTAGGTGACCTCTGAGGTCATGCCAATGACCCAAAGGTCATCAAAATTGTAAATGCGTATAAATTGGATTTTATCGAGCTAGAATCGTGAATGAGCACATCATAATGCTTAATGGGTGCCAAATTCGTAACCAGCAAAATGTCCTAAAAACTGTCAAATTCCAAAAAGGCCGTGTCAGGTCATCTGAGGTCAGTGACCTCGGTTGGTCTGTGGAAGCGCATGACCCCAGTGGAACATATAATTATGTAAAATGGATCCCAAATTTGAAATCAGCATCACAAAATGTCCTAGAAACTGCCAGAAGCCCAGAAAAGTCATCTGAGGTCATCGGAGGTCAATGACCTCGGTTGACCTCTGAAAAGGTCAATCGAGTTCACAATCTCAGTGGAAACCACAACTGTCACCTGGAAACACCTGTGCATATGCTCCTGAACAACAAACACTCGGAAACTGCACAAGTTACAAACACCGATACTGCGGGACGCCAGTTGCCGCCTGACATGACCTTGAGAAACAGGTCACAGGTCATGGGGGTTAGAAATGCAAAATTTTCAGAGTATGTGAACATTTTTCAAAAGTAGGGTACTAAAAGTTTCATCTCAATCGGTTGGAAACTACGCGAGTTATTCCAGAAAAACCGAGGGGGTAGCATCCACCCCTCCCCCTATCCGGGCGAGGGTTAACCACGCACTCATGCATTTTATAATGCAGTGGAACTGCAGGGGGTTAAGGCCAAATGCCGAGGACCTGCAGGTGGTTATACGTAGACGAAAACCTTTGGCCATATTACTCCAAGAGACAAAGCTAGCACCATACTGGCAATGTTCAGTGAAAGGTTATGCCGGGTATCGTCGCGATGTTTCAGCAGACACTGTAGCGCATGGAGGAGTGTTGCTGGCCACTCATCATAGTGTGCCCTCTCGCCGACCGGTGAACTGCGATCTACTCTGCAGGCTGTGGCCGCTCGGGTTCATTTGAATGGAGGAGTGGTGCTGGCCACTCATCATAGTGTGCCCTCTCGCCGACCGGTGAACTGTGATCTACTCTGCAGGCTGTGGCCGCTCGGGTTCATTTGAATGGAGGAGTGTTGCTGGCCATTCATCATAGTGTGCCCTCTCGCCGACTGGTGAACTGCGATCTACTCTGCAGGCTGTGGCCGCTCGGGTTCATTTGAATGGAGGAGTGTTGCTGGCCACTCATCATAGTGTGCCCTCTCGCTGACTGGTGAACTGCGATCTACTCTGCAGGCTGTGGCCGCTCGGGTTCATTTGAATCACCGGGCGATAACCCTATGTTCCATTTACCTTCGACCTGGGGACGTCTTTCCATCACTGTTCTTCACGTTTCTCTACAATTCCTCTTCCAGTGCTGCATGTAGGACAGGACCATAGACACACAAAGTTTATTTCCAAACTTCAAGCCTATTCTACCGATCCTACCTGGCTTTCTTCTTACCTCCGTGGTCATACCCAATATGTTTGTACTGCTGACGGGCGTGGCAACCGGCACCTTCCCAGCCCAACCCCATCGGTGTATTCCAAGGATCCTCTCTTGGCCCACCCCTCTTCCAGATATTTGCGAACGACCTGTCCTTTTTTGCCCCTGACGCGCGCGTGATGCAGTACGCTGATGATATCCAAATTTTGATATCTGTCAAAAAAGACTCCCTCCCGCAGCTCATTGCTACAATGGAACAGACATTAGACTCCTTGGACGTCTGGTTCCACTCCCACGGTCTGAAAGTAAACACAAGTAAAACGGAACGTATATTCTGTGGTTCCCATCAAAATTGCCGTGGCATGGCTCCAATTACTGTTCGGTACCGCGAGGATGCAGTGCGTGAGGACCCCACCGTGAGGAACCTTGGCGTAGTGTTCGACAAGTACCTCACCTGAGACTCTCACGTTTCTGCCCTCGTCAAAAATGCAACGGTATCCTCATCGGCTTGTCCCACGTGCGTCATCAGATCCCACCTGATCGTCTGCCCACCTTGGTCAATGCCTTGGTCATCTCGCACGTCCGATACTGCCTTGCCGTCTATGGCAACGGGTCGGAGAAAAAACAACGCCTCCAAAAAATCCTGAACTATGCGATGCGCGTTGTCTCCGGCCGTCGCAAATTTGATCATATATCGGACGTGCGTGAGGAACTGGGCTGGCCTACTGCCCGTCAGCTCTACCAACAGCACTCTGTTAGTTTGCTTCACAAAATACGAGTTACTGGCGAACCGCAAGCTCTTGCCTCTCATATTCAGGCCAACTCTGCATATTCTCTTCGCTCCCGTTCTACTCGTCAGGACACTGATCACGCTCTCCCGCGCGTGAGGACGGAGGCGGGTAGGCGGAGCATCCTATACAGTATCGCACAACTTTACAACTCTTTACCTCTGGAACTCCGGAACTCGTCTCTCGCGGTTTTTAGGCATGCACTGTGCAATCATTTAGCTGGGACTGGATGAATATGTGCGTCCGTGCGTGTGTGTGTGTGTGTGCGTGGTGTGTGTATGGATGTATGCTTTTTATATTTTACCGTATGAATGCTGCTTACGAGTACCTTTTAACATGTCCACCTTTTAACGTTATCGACTCGACACTCGTAATAGCCATTTTATGTTAGTGTTTTATTAAAGTTTTTTTTTTTTTTGTTAAAGTGTTTTAAATGTCGATACATACATACAAATCTGGCCAAATGTCACAGTTTTTTTTAAATAATTTGATCTATGTGACGTCACAGGTCGCCAGCAATGTGTCCAAAATTGTTTCCGGGGATGAACATTGACATTGTCTACCAAATGGTGTTTGAATCATCCCGATCCGACTGATGGTTCAGAAGATATCGTTTTGCCGACCGCGGTTCTGGCCGCCATCTTGGACTACAAATCCATATAACTCAAAAATTTCTCGACCGATTTTTGTTTTGCGTCAAACGATCCGCCATTGAGTTGGTGTTAATGTCGCGTAACAAACGCCGCCCTGCTCCGCTTCGTTTTGGAAATATTCACTAAAAACGTGGGGGGGGGGGGGCAAAAGTGTCCCCACCCTCCACCGCGCGTGTTTAATCACTTAATATTGTAAAATGTGTATCCCGTACATCGTACGGGGAAGTGTCCCCACCCTCCACTGCGCGTGTTTAATCACTTAATATTGTAAAATGTGTATCCCGTACATCGTACGGGGAAGTGTCCCCACCCTCCACTGCGCGTGTTTAATCACTTAATATTGTAAAATGTGTATCCCGTACATCGTACGGGGAAGTGTCCCCACCCTCCACCGCGCGTGTTTAATCACTTAATATTGTAAAATGTGTATCCCGTACATCGTACGGGGAAGTGTCCCCACCCTCCACTGCGCGTGTTTAATCACTTAATATTGTAAAATGTGTATCCCGTACATCGTACGGGGAAGTGTCCCCACCCTCCACCGCGCGTGTTTAATCACTTAATATTGTAAAATGTGTATCCCGTACATCGTACGGGGAAGTGTCCCCACCCTCCACTGCGCGTGTTTAATCACTTAATATTGTAAAATGTGTATCCCGTACATCGTACGGGGAAGTGTCCCCACCCTCCACCGCGCGTGTTTAATCACTTAATATTGTAAAATGTGTATCCCGTACATCGTACGGGGAAGTGTCCCCACCCTCCACTGCGCGTGTTTAATCACTTAATATTGTAAAATGTGTATCCCGTACATCGTACGGGGAAGTGTCCCCACCCTCCACTGCGCGTGTTTAATCACTTAATATTGTAAAATGTGTATCCCGTACATCGTACGGGGCAGTGTCCCCACCCTCCACTGCGCGTGTTTAATCACTTGATATTGTAAAATGTGTATCCCGTACATCGTACGGGGAAGTGTCCCCACCCTCCACTGCGCGTGTTTAATCACTTAATATTGTAAAATGTGTATCCCGTACATCGTACGGGGAAGTGTCCCCACCCTCCACTGCGCGTGTTTAATCACTTAATATTGTAAAATGTGTATCCCGTACATCGTACGGGGAAGTGTCCCCACCCTCCACTGCGCGTGTTTAATCACTTAATATTGTAAAATGTGTATCCCGTACATCGTACGGGGCAGTGTCCCCACCCTCCACTGCGCGTGTTTAATCACTTGATATTGTAAAATGTGTATCCCGTACATCGTATGTATGTATGTATGTATGTATTTACATTCATGAGCATCCACAGTTGGCGTGGCGATTACCGCTCAGAGTCTGTGTCAGGTTGGCAGCATACAGGCAAAGTTCAACAAATACACCATCACACGGCACATTCATACTGCTCACAGAGCACTCAGACTCGTCACGTTCGGAATATCGCGTTGGTGGCACGGTACCAATGACAGGCATACACGAACTACGCGGCGAAACTAGGGCAGAGTCACATATACCACGCTCAGATTCTCTGAACAAGTCTGGCTTTGGAGGCGCGAGCAAATCTGGTGGGGGGCAGCTGCACAAGCTCGCGGGGGAGGGTGTTCAGTAACGTCGCGGCACGATATGCAAAACGACGCTTGCCGGTTTCTAATCGGGGCCGAGGGAGATGGAAAAGGTGGTCCTGACGGGTAGATCTCGCTCTGGCATCGGAATTTGATGTAAACATGGATGCCAGAACCTCGGGTTCTCCACGCTGTATGGCCTTGTGGGCGGTGACCAGGGTTTGGAAGTCAGCCATGGTTTTGGGAGTCATCCAGCGGAGTTGGTCACGGAGATCAGAGACGTGGTCGAATTTGCGGCGGCCGAAAATAACTCTAGCTGCGAAATTTAGAATTTTCTGAATCCGATCAAAGTTCTTTTGAGATCCGTTGCCATATACTGTGAGGCAGTATTGGACGCGCGACATGACGAGTGATATTACCAAAATTTTGATGACACCGTCGGGGATGTAATGACGAATTTGGGAGAGACCGATTAGTAGGCCCGTACAGCGGCGGCTGAGGTCCGATACGTGATCGTCCCAGGATAGAGTGCCGTCTAAAACAACACCCAGATTCCCCACCTGCGCACATGGCACTAACTCAGAATCACGGAAAGAGACAGTGAAGTCAGCCATGTTGCGTAAATTTTGACGGCTTCCGAAAACTATTAGTTGAGTTTTGGTGGTGTTAACTTTTAGGGCGTTCGCACGAAACCAGCCATCGAGTGAAGTGAGTGAAACTTCCATGCGCGAGATGAGTCTACTGAGGTTGTTTGGCGGACCGCTCAACAACAGTTGGGTGTCATCGGCGTACTGGATGACTGAGGCGTCGTCAGAGCACAAAGAAAGGTCATTAGAGAACACTGTGAAAAGCAGGGGGCCCAGTGCGGAGCCTTGGAACACACCCATAGTATTGGGGAGAGGACGCGACAGTACACGGCTTCCGGACCCGTCCTTCAGGGAGACACTCTGTGTGTGTCCCTGAAGATAGGCAGCAAACCAGGAGATGTCAATGCCGTGCGCTGCTAATTTAGTTACCAATAGTTTGTGGTCTATCACGTCGAAACATTTACTAAGATCGATAAGGCAGAGCATTGAGATTTCCCCCCTGTCGGTGGCGGCGAGGATACGGTCCGTTACAGATAGAAGCGCAGTTTCAGTGGAGTGCCGGGGGCGGAAACCGTGTTGGGTGCAGGCCAGGAGATGATTTTGAGAGAGGTAGTTATAGAGCTGCTGATGGATAACGCGCTCTACAACCTTCATGATGACAGGAACCAATGAGATGGGTCTAAAGTTGGTGGGGTCAGATGGATTGCCAGACTTGAAGATGGGATGAACTATAGAATGCTTCCATTGAGCGGGGATGTCTGATTTCGTGATGCATGTATTGATAATATGCAGGATGATGTCGCCGATGGCTGGGAAGCCAGTTTTCAGCATGCGGATGCACACACCGTCAGTACCGCAGGCGGCTGAGTTACGCATGCTGAAAACTGTGCAACCGAGTTCCCCAATCGTTATCGCTCTAGGTTTAAAACCGCAGGCACCGACACGAGGGAGGCGGACAACTAACTGAGGTACTGCGGTCTGGTTACGGATTTCAGAGGCGATATTTGGACCAACGGATACGAAAAAAGAATTTAGATCGTCAGCGGGCACGTCTGGTTGGACACACTGGCTGTCCTTTTTGCCGGCCACTACTGTCCGTAAACATTGCCACACTTTGTTCGGACCACGCTCGCTGATCTCCCTTTGAATTTGGATACGTCGGTCGCTTCGCACCGCCGCACGGACGGAACGGTTGAGATCTTTGTAATTTTCCGATGTTCGACCGAATTGCCGCAGCGCAGCGCGGCGCTGGTCCATAGTTTGACGGGTGGCAGACGAGACGGGAGGAGCGGTGGGGTTACGGATAGTCACGTTTTTTAGAGGCGCGTGGTCGTCATAAATGGGTAAAAATAGGGCCAAAAACGCGTTCCACATATCATCAACGGTCCCGGCACTGAACACATCATCCCAATCAGCGGACATCAGGTCGTGGTGGAGGGCCTCGACATCTACTCGGTTAAAAGAGCGGGATTGGATGACGGTAGGGTTTTTACGTTGTTTAGGGACGTCAATTTCTACGTGGACGAATTTATGTGGGCTATAATGACAGTGGTTCACACGACAATCAAGAACGAGCTCCTTATTTTTAGCGATGCAGACGTCTAAGAGTGATCCAGAAGTATAGGTGGGCACATTTACAAGTTGATCCAGAGAGTAGTCAGATAGAAAATCACGGAGATATTGGCCCGCACGAAAACTATGGTCTTTTAGTTGGTCACAGTTCAGGTCACCACAGATGATAAAGGGTACCTTGGGATGGTCGATCAACACTCGCTGTAGCTGATTTTCCAGGTCGGCAAAGTCGGCACGCAGAGAGCCGTCAGTGTGGCGGGGTGGTCGGTAGATGGAGCAGACGATTAACTGGCGGTTGTGATCCAGCTTGAGGAGCGCCCACTGGGACTCCAGCTGGCTGCCAGGGTGCGGAGCGGCGCTTGGCTTCAACGCTACTGAGGTGATGTAGGTTTTCGTAACGATGGCGACCCCACCGTAGCCGCTGCTATCGGGTCGATCAACTCGGCTGATCTTGTAGCCGGGTAAGACGAGCAGTCGGTTTGGGGTGCTTGGGCGCAACCATGTCTCCTGCATCAGGAGAACGTCGTAGTCGTGGCGGCTTAGATCGTCGGACAGCTCCAGTAGCTTGGGCTTCATACTTTGTATATTCAGGGCGCCGACCAGCAGTCCGGTGTTAGCACGCTGGCCGGAGAGTGGAGTGGAGGGAAAGTGTCCCCACCCTCCACTGCGCGTGTTTAATCACTTAATATTGTAAAATGTGTATCCCGTACATCGTACGGGGAAGTGTCCCCACCCTCCACTGCGCGTGTTTAATCACTTAATATTGTAAAATGTGTATCCCGTACATCGTACGGGGAAGTGTCCCCACCCTCCACTGCGCGTGTTTAATCACTTGATATTGTAAAATGTGTATCCCGTACATCGTACGGGGCAGTGTCCCCACCCTCCACTGCGCGTGTTTAATCACTTGATATTGTAAAATGTGTATCCCGTACATCGTACGGGGAAGTGTCCCCACCCTCCACTGCGCGTGTTCAATCACTTAATATTGTAAAATGTGTATCCCGTACATCGTACGGGGCAGTGTCCCCACCCTCCACTGCGCGTGTTTAATCACTTAATATTGTAAAATGTGTATCCCGTACATCGTACGGGGCAGTGTCCCCACCCTCCACTGCGCGTGTTTAATCACTTAATATTGTAAAATGTGTATCCCGTACATCGTACGGGGAAGTGTCCCCACCCTCCACTGCGCGTGTTTAATCACTTGATATTGTAAAATGTGTATCCCGTACATCGTACGGGGAAGTGTCCCCACCCTCCACTGCGCGTGTTTAATCACTTAATATTGTAAAATGTGTATCCCGTACATCGTACGGGGAAGTGTCCCCACCCTCCACTGCGCGTGTTTAATCACTTAATATTGTAAAATGTGTATCCCGTACATCGTACGGGGAAGTGTCCCCACCCTCCACTGCGCGTGTTTAATCACTTAATATTGTAAAATGTGTATCCCGTACATCGTACGGGGCAGTGTCCCCACCCTCCACTGCGCGTGTTTAATCACTTAATATTGTAAAATGTGTATCCCGTACATCGTACGGGGCAGTGTCCCCACCCTCCACTGCGCGTGTTTAATCACTTAATATTGTAAAATGTGTATCCCGTACATCGTACGGGGAAGTGTCCCCACCCTCCACTGCGCGTGTTTAATCACTTGATATTGTAAAATGTGTATCCCGTACATCGTACGGGGAAGTGTCCCCACCCTCCACTGCGCGTGTTTAATCACTTAATATTGTAAAATGTGTATCCCGTACATCGTACGGGGAAGTGTCCCCACCCTCCACTGCGCGTGTTTAATCACTTAATATTGTAAAATGTGTATCCCGTACATCGTACGGGGAAGTGTCCCCACCCTCCACTGCGCGTGTTTAATCACTTAATATTGTAAAATGTGTATCCCGTACATCGTACGGGGAAGTGTCCCCACCCTCCACTGCGCGTGTTTAATCACTTAATATTGTAAAATGTGTATCCCGTACATCGTACGGGGAAGTGTCCCCACCCTCCACTGCGCGTGTTCAATCACTTAATATTGTAAAATGTGTATCCCGTACATCGTACGGGGCAGTGTCCCCACCCTCCACTGCGCGTGTTTAATCACTTGATATTGTAAAATGTGTATCCCGTACATCGTACGGGGAAGTGTCCCCACCCTCCACTGCGCGTGTTTAATCACTTAATATTGTAAAATGTGTATCCCGTACATCGTACGGGGCAGTGTCCCCACCCTCCACTGCGCGTGTTTAATCACTTGATATTGTAAAATGTGTATCCCGTACATCGTACGGGGAAGTGTCCCCACCCTCCACTGCGCGTGTTCAATCACTTAATATTGTAAAATGTGTATCCCGTACATCGTACGGGGAAGTGTCCCCACCCTCCACTGCGTGTGTTTAATCACTTAATATTGTAAAATGTGTATCCCGTACATCGTACGGGGAAGTGTCCCCACCCTCCACTGCGCGTGTTTAATCACTTAATATTGTAAAATGTGTATCCCGTACATCGTACGGGGAAGTGTCCCCACCCTCCACTGCGCGTGTTCAATCACTTAATATTGTAAAATGTGTATCCCGTACATCGTACGGGGAAGTGTCCCCACCCTCCACTGCGCGTGTTAATCACTTGATATAGTAAAATGTGTATCCCGTACATCGTACGGGGAAGTGTCCCCACCCTCCACTGCGCGTGTTTAATCACTTAATATTGTAAAATGTGTATCCCGTACATCGTACGGGGAAGTGTCCCCACCCTCCACTGCGCGTGTTTAATCACTTAATATTGTAAAATGTGTATCCCGTACATCGTACGGGGAAGTGTCCCCACCCTCCACTGCGCGTGTTTAATCACTTAATATTGTAAAATGTGTATTCCGTACATCGTACGGGGCAGTGTCCCCACCCTCCACTGCGCGTGTTTAATCACTTAATATTGTAAAATGTGTATCCCGTACATCGTACGGGGAAGTGTCCCCACCCTCCACTGCGCGTGTTTAATCACTTAATATTGTAAAATGTGTATCCCGTACATCGTACGGGGAAGTGTCCCCACCCTCCACTGCGCGTGTTTAATCACTTAATATTGTAAAATGTGTATCCCGTACATCGTACGGGGAAGTGTCCCCACCCTCCACTGCGCGTGTTTAATCACTTAATATTGTAAAATGTGTATCCCGTACATCGTACGGGGAAGTGTCCCCACCCTCCACTGCGCGTGTTTAATCACTTAATATTGTAAAATGTGTATCCCGTACATCGTACGGGGAAGTGTCCCCACCCTCCACTGCGCGTGTTTAATCACTTAATATTGTAAAATGTGTATCCCGTACATCGTACGGGGAAGTGTCCCCACCCTCCACTGCGCGTGTTTAATCACTTAATATTGTAAAATGTGTATCCCGTACATCGTACGGGGAAGTGTCCCCACCCTCCACTGCGCGTGTTTAATCACTTAATATTTTAAAATGTGTATCCCGTACATCGTACGGGGAAGTGTCCCCACCCTCCACTGCGCGTGTTTAATCACTTAATATTGTAAAATGTGTATCCCGTACATCGTACGGGGAAGTGTCCCCACCCTCCACTGCGCGTGTTTAATCACTTAATATTGTAAAATGTGTATCCCGTACATCGTACGGGGCAGTGTCCCCACCCTCCACTGCGCGTGTTTAATCACTTAATATTGTAAAATGTGTATCCCGTACATCGTACGGGGAAGTGTCCCCACCCTCCACTGCGCGTGTTTAATCACTTAATATTGTAAAATGTGTATCCCGTACATCGTACGGGGAAGTGTCCCCACCCTCCACTGCGCGTGTTTAATCACTTAATATTGTAAAATGTGTATCCCGTACATCGTACGGGGAAGTGTCCCCACCCTCCACTGCGCGTGTTTAATCACTTAATATTGTAAAATGTGTATCCCGTACATCGTACGGGGAAGTGTCCCCACCCTCCACTGCGCGTGTTTAATCACTTAATATTGTAAAATGTGTATCCCGTACATCGTACGGGGAAGTGTCCCCACCCTCCACTGCGCGTGTTTAATCACTTAATATTGTAAAATGTGTATCCCGTACATCGTACGGGGAAGTGTCCCCACCCTCCACTGCGCGTGTTTAATCACTTAATATTGTAAAATGTGTATCCCGTACATCGTACGGGGAAGTGTCCCCACCCTCCACTGCGCGTGTTTAATCACTTAATATTGTAAAATGTGTATCCCGTACATCGTACGGGGCAGACAGAAGCACGCTGTTGGTATTATAACGCACGCTTATTCGGTCCAAGCTAGATTACGCAGGCTTTATTTATGATAGTGCCAGCGAAACTCTCAAAAAGGCCCTCGACACCATCCACCATGCAGCGATTCGTATTGCTACCGGGGCCTTTCGCACGTCGTCAATACACAGCCTGCTTGCAGAGGTGCACGAGTCTCCTCTATCTTTACGAAGACAGCGACTTATGCGGTACGCAGCAAAACCTCGACAATTTCCTACGCACCCTGCATATTGTATTTTCGCGTGAGGCCCTTTCAGTTTACAGCCATGGATCCAGAGGGCGGTCGAGTGCTTTTTGTCTGAGAGTGAAAGAGTTTTTTTCCCTGACAATGATGTGCAGCTGCGTAATATCATGCGTGTTGAGCAGTTGCATACCCACCGTGGCAATTGAGGACTGCCACGATCGATATCTCACTTTCGCAGAGTAAGAAAAATGACTTACCAAGTGAGGTGTTTCGAGCGATGGCGATGGAGCACATCGCGTCATACGAGGGTCATATTCGCATCTATACAGACGGTTCTAAGACAGACCAAGGAGTATGTTGTGCTTTTGTGAGTGGTAACGATGCAAGGTCTTTCACTTTGCCAAAACAAGCGTCCGTGTTTACATCCGAGCTTATAGGCCTGGTATATATAGGCCCGTGTTTGGTATGGTATATATAGGCCCGTGTTTACATCCGAGCTTATAGGCCTGGTATATATAGGCCCGTGTTTGGTATGGTATATATAGGCCCGTGTTTACATCCGAGCTTATAGGCCTGGTATATATAGGCCCGTGTTCGGTATGGTATATATAGGCCCGTGTTTACATCCGAGCTTATAGGCCTGGTATATATAGGCCCGTGTTTACATCCGAGCTTATGGGCCTGGTATATATAGGCCCGTGTTTGGTATGGTATATATAGGCCCGTGTTTACATCCGAGCTTATAGGCCTGGTATATATAGGCCCGTGTTTGGTATGGTATATATAGGTCCGTGTTTACATCCGAGCTTATAGGCCTGGTATATATAGGCCCGTGTTCGGTATGGTATATATAGGCCCGTGTTTACATACGAGCTTATAGGCCTGGTATATATAGGCCCGTGTTTGGTATGGTATATATAGGCCCGTGTTTGGTATGGTATATATAGGCCCGTGTTAACATCCGAGCTTATAGGCCTGGTATATATAGGCCCGTGTTTGGTATGGTATATATAGGCCCGTGTTTACATCTGAGCTTATAAGCATGGTATATATAGGCCCGTGTTTGGTATGGTATATATAGGCCCGTGTTTGGTATGGTATATATATAGGCCCGTGTTTACATCCGAGCTTATAGGCCTGGTATATATAGGCCCGTGTTTGGTATGGTATATATAGGCCCGTGTTTACATCCGAGCTTATAGGCCTGGTATATATAGGCCCGTGTTTGGTATGGTATATATAGGCCCGTGTTTACATCCGAGCTTATAGGCCTGGTATATATAGGCCCGTGTTTGGTATGGTATATATAGGCCCGTGTTTACATCCGAGCTTATAGGCCTGGTATATATAGGCCCGTGTTTACATCCTAGCTTATAGGCCTGGTATATATAGGCCCGTGTTTGGTATGGTATATATAGGCCCGTGTTTGGTATGGTATATATAGGTCCGTGTTTACATCCGAGCTTATAGGCCTGGTATATATAGGCCCGTGTTTGGTATGGTATATATAGGCCCGTGTTTACATCCTAGCTTATAGGCCTGGTATATATAGGCCCGTGTTTGGTATGGTATATATAGGCCCGTGTTTACATCCGAGCTTATAGGCCTGGTATATATAGTCCCGTGTTCGGTATGGTATATATAGGCCCGTGTTTACATCCGAGCTTATAGGCCTGGTATATATAGGCCCGTGTTTGGTATGGTATATATAGGCCCGTGTTTACATCCGAGCTTATAGGCCTGGTATATATAGGCCCGTGTTTGGTATGGTATATATAGGCCCGTGTTTGGTATGGTATATATAGGTCCGTGTTTACATCCGAGCTTATAGGCCTGGTATATATAGGCCCGTGTTCGGTATGGTATATATAGGCCCGTGTTTACATCCGAGCTTATAGGCCTGGTATATATAGGCCCGTGTTTGGTATGGTATATATAGGCCCGTGTTTGGTATGGTATATATAGGCCCGTGTTTGGTATGGTATATATAGGCCCGTGTTTACATCCGAGCTTATAGGCCTGGTATATATAGGCCCGTGTTTGGTATGGTATATATAGGCCCGTGTTTGGTATGGTATATATAGGTCCGTGTTTACATCCGAGCTTATAGGCCTGGTATATATAGGCCCGTGTTCGGTATGGTATATATAGGCCCGTGTTTACATCCGAGCTTATAGGCCTGGTATATATAGGCCCGTGTTTGGTATGGTATATATAGGCCCGTGTTTGGTATGGTATATATAGGCCCGTGTTTGGTATGGTATATATAGGCCCGTGTTTACATCCGAGCTTATAGGCCTGGTATATATAGGCCCGTGTTTGGTATGGTATATATAGGCCCGTGTTTGGTATGGTATATATAGGTCCGTGTTTACATCCGAGCTTATAGGCCTGGTATATATAGGCCCGTGTTCGGTATGGTATATATAGGCCCGTGTTTACATCCGAGCTTATAGGCCTGGTATATATAGGCCCGTGTTTGGTATGGTATATATAGGCCCGTGTTTGGTATGGTATATATAGGCCCGTGTTAACATCCGAGCTTATAGGCCTGGTATATATAGGCCCGTGTTTGGTATGGTATATATAGGTCCGTGTTTACATCCGAGCTTATAGGCCTGGTATATATAGGCCCGTGTTTGGTATGGTATATATAGGCCCGTGTTTGGTATGGTATATATAGGCCCGTGTTTGGTATGGTATATATAGGCCCGTGTTTGGTATGGTATATATAGGTCCGTGTTTACATCCGAGCTTATAGGCCTGGTGAAAGCGCTGTTTGATTGAATTACCATAAGTTTGTTCTCATTTTACAAATGCAAAGAAAAGAGGGTGGGTTTTGCTCGGAGCCGTTTATTTATTGTCCGATGTACTCTCCCTGTAACGCTAAACACTTTGACACTCGCTGTGGCATGCTCGCCCCCAGGTTAGGCAGCGTGGAGGGCTTGATGTTTGCCCATGCTGACTTGAGCAGCGCTGTCAGTTGTTCGTCGCTGGAGCAGGGTTCTGCTTCAGCGAGTTGCGCTTTCAGGATTCCCCATATAGATTTTCAATAGGATTGAGGTCTGGTGAGTTGCCTGGCCAAGTGCTCTTACCCCAGAAGCTTGGTAGGTTTTCTTGGCACCAGTTTTGGGATTATTTGGACGTGTGAGATGGCGCTCCGTCCTGCTGAAAGATGGCTGGTGACATCCCGGGCACCATGTTCTTCGACAGAACTGAGCCGGTGCTGGCGTTCCGGGCGAGGCTAGGGAGCAGGGAGTTATCTAGGATCTCCCTGGTGTAGTACTCCGTTTCGACAGACTGCCTCTGGTGCACCACGTGCAGCTCTGTCAGTGCTTGGGCACTCATGGCCCCCCCACACCATGATCTTGGTGGGATGTTTTGACACCAGCCGTGGTGGGACTGAGGCCTTCTCATTGGCCCACACGCAGTCGTTTTGGGGGTTGGACGTGTGTTCCAGCTCAAACATGGACTCGTCGCTCCAGATGACTTGTTGGGAATCCTCGACCGTCCAGTTTTCGAGGCTTTTACAGAATTCAACTCTCTTTGTTGTTTGCTGGTTTTCGGAATTTTTCGGCTGCTTAGACCTCCGGTAAGCCTTCAGTCCAAGGGACTGCTTCATGTACCTCTGTACGGTGGTCTTCGAGATCCGGTAACCCTTCCTGGAAAGCTTAGTCGACAGTTTTAGATCGCTTTGGCCTCTTTTGTTTGCCGCTTTTGCACAGACAATTTTGGCCACGCGGCTGACGTTTGAGGGGCGGCCTGGGCGAGGGCGGTCTTTCAATGATTGACCCTGAACAAATCTTCGCCACCACTTGTTCACCGTACGCCGAGTTAGCGATAAACATCCTGCTACTTCTCGCTGGTTCCGGCCAGCTTCGATCATTCCAATGGCCCGAGCACGGGCCGACTCTCGGGACATACCCGCCCGGGACACACCCACACTGCAGTGATGAATGTTTCGGAATAAATGCTAACTTTCAGGCAGGCCGTGGCGAAGTTTAGTTTCGACTATGTCTGGCAATCCCCCGTGACGTCACCGCGAGGACGCCCGAGGGCATTTACATGTTAAGGCTATGGAGGTCGAGGAGTTTTCCATATTGAATTTCGAACACTTCTAAATAATATTTATTTGAAAAATGCATTTTGCCATGTTCGCTACTGCTTATTCTATCCATATCCGGGATCGATATATATATAACGGGTCATCTGCTTCAATGGCAAGACGTTTACCAGCATCATGTAAGCCAGCCACTAAGGGCGACTTTTGGTACCATGTAGTACGATAATCACCCCAAATGTCATGAGCCACTTTGCAATGTACGGTTTGGAGTACGGTTTAGTTTAAACTCGACGGATGGATGAATTACAGAGTTGATATAGATAAGATAATTATG
Organism: Chirona hameri; assembly: GCA_036785665.1. Taxonomy (NCBI): domain Eukaryota; kingdom Metazoa; phylum Arthropoda; class Thecostraca; order Balanomorpha; family Balanidae; genus Chirona; species Chirona hameri. The sequence goes on from JAXIVJ010000569.1 coordinate 100,246, forward strand.
TAGGGTAGCGTTTTTTTTTTTGGTTAGGAACAGATTATTTGAATTCGACGAATAGATAACCCTCGCCCTGGTTGGGAGGGGGTCATTTCGACCCCATCCTTAAGTCTTTCGGGAATAGCAGGAAAACTGCGACGCGTAGCGCCGCAAAATTTGGCACAGCTATTCTGGCATCAATTACCCACATTGACATTATGTTAACATTTTCACATCACGTCGTCTAAGGTCAGGTTACCAGGTCACGTCAAGTGACCTTACCTCCAAAAATGTTTGAGGTTGTCCCACCAGAGCCAAAGTATTTGTCAGATATATTTGAAAATTGCAGTATTGCATACGGGCATACGGACGTATCCTTCCCGTTGCGACTCTCGGACTTGGAAGTTGGGCTTCAGGTACTTGAGGACCACGAGCCGCCACTGGTTACAACCTCTTCGCTTTCCGCAATCACGACAATTCATGACCAGCATCAGACATTGTGACTATTTACTACATATATTCGAGCACATATGGCACGCAAATAGTGCTGAACTTCCCCACACACGTATCACATTTCATTGCATTACTTGAGCACATCTTGCAACACATTCCTTCGAAATCATGGCACATATCCAGAGACAACAGGCAGCAGAAAGCAAAAACTGGCAAAGATGCTGATTACACGTCGCGCCAACAGAATACGCTACAAAATAACGAAGAAGCGCGTTATCTACGCGGCCTAAGAGAAACGAGATAGAACACATAAGATACACATTGTAAGAATTACAAGCTAAAGCGACTAAAAAGCAAGCTTTTAGTCTGGCCATAAGAAGAAGAAAAACTGCGTACAATAGATGTATTACGGAAGTGAAATGCTTCTACGAGCAGCAAATGACACTATGCCTGTATGTTTACATGTTGGAGGACGGCTTCGCTAGTCTAGCATAAAACCTTGAAGGATCTAATTCCAACATGCAATAGGCCCAGCTAGGGTCGAGCCTACGCTACAACAGCACACACCTGAGTATTTCTTCTCGCCGGCCTGCCAACGCCGGTATCCACCGTTTCACTCAGTGACAGTACACGGCATACAGGGAGGACCACCAACAGCTCGCAGCTTCCCTCAACACCGCATCAATGAGCTTCCCACAGCACCCTGCCGAAAACCGTACCAAACACACATCCCCCAGTGTCAGTCCCACCAGCACCACCGCTCTGACACCATCCACCGCTACCCGCCGCCACCACTGTCCACCGCCGCCGTGCTACCGACCACCGCCCGCCGCCTCAGAACGGCGAGTTCTCCGCGAGTCAGCAGCGGGGCCGGCAGGTTGATCAGCCTGCCGTCGCGGTACGTCCATTGCAGGCCGATGCAGGGCGAGGGCGGCGCGTGCAGGTGCCAGTACTCTGCCTCTGCCCAGCCGCTGAAGTCGGCTGCCGTCGCCGCCGCGCGTCCCAGCCGTTCGGCCAGCCGGGCCCCGCCTTAGCGGCCAGCTCGCCGTCGGCCAGCGCCCGCTCGCTCCCCGACGGCGTCGGCCAGCACCCGCTACCAGACCGAGAGCGCAGCGTTGGCCGCGGCCAGCACCAGCACCGCTTCCACCGGCTCCCCGGCGCCGCCGTCCGGGGCGAGCGCGGCGGCCACCAGAGCGGAGAGCAGCAGCACCGGCCACGAGAACCAGACGCGCCGCTGGAAGGCGGCGGCCGCCAGACAGCCGCGCTGCTGCTGCCACCACCGCCGCCCGGCCAGCTCCGAGTCGATGTCAGCCTGCAGACGCAGCAGCGCCTCGGCGGTGGTGAGGCCGACGCCCCGCCGCCGCCGCAGGCATCCTGCGTGCCGCCGTCCAGCTGTTGATGAACAGTCGCCTTCCGATCCAGGCGCAGTACGCGATGAGGGCAGCGGCACAGGTTGCGAGCGTCGGCGGAGCTCGGCTACTGAAGGTACTGTCTCCTCTTCTTCTCACGCGTTTCCAGCACCTCTTCTCGGCGCATTCTGTTCACGAAGCTGAGCCGAATGAACGTGATCAGCCGGACAAACCTGCGCACTATCCGAACGTCCGGAGAGTCTGGCTCCTCGCTCAGAGTCTCCACCAGCGACTCGACAAGTCTCGGGCTGCGAGAGAGGCGGTCCAGCTCCAGGCGTTGTCGTGTGCAGAAGGCTGCCACCATTTCCTTGAATTTCCCCAGCTACTTGGTGGAGGGGCCGAATCCACCCTGGCTCCGCAGCCGGGTCCACATTGTCTCGGCTGACGCTGTCTCGGTGGAGAACGCCGAGGGAACTCCCAGACTGGGGTCGAGTTTGCGGCACTTGGCTGACACGTAGCCAGCCGCGTGAGCCATGCCATACTGCTCAGCCGACACACCGTTCTGCGGGTCCACCGGCGAGGCAGCAGAGAGGGACGTGGTCGGACGGCTCTGACTGGCTTCTTCTAGAAGTGACCTGGCTTCTTGGAGGTCGGAATCGACCTGCTGGTCCTCGGTGGGATGCTCCTCGAGGAAGTCGGCAAGGAGGGCGTGGGCCACGGTACCGACGTCTTCTGGCACTGATAGCCGTGCTTCCGCCGACAATGTCTGCGTCAGAGAGTTCACACCCAGTCCATGCTCAACCTCAAGACTGCAAAGTCTGTGAAAATAAATACATGGTGAGCACACTGCAAGTATGATGCACTAACAAAATGTAATATTTGTAACCCTGATGATCATTACAAATATCAAATATCTGAACAATCACCAGTAGGGTCCAATATCAAATCAATATATGCACGTTGAAGCATAATGGAGTGTGAATCATCAAAGCCATGAATTGTCTAGGCCTTTGAATGCCCAACTTAACTGCAATTTTACTACCAAAATGTAAAATAATAATCTTCCAGAAGAAAAAAACATGGATGTGGAAATGACATTCATTCTGAAAGTTTTGATTTTAATGGTCAATTGCAAATGTTGGTATAAGTATTATCCAGACTGCACACTTTGGCAAGGAGCTGACACAGCACACCAGCCAATAGCGCAAATCTGCACCATGCAGACCAGAAATCAGCACCAGTCCGCGCCAGACCAGCCAGGGATTCATACCAACCTATCAAAACCAGTAAACCACCCTTATTGGAATGCAATCCGAGCAGACTGTTGTGTTATGGGAAAGAGCACTTAAAGCTTTGTTTTGCGTTAAACAGGGACCCAGCACCAGCAGCAGGTGGTCACATGACCAGGCTGGTCAGCCAGGGCCGGCTGAGCGAGAGCGCAAGCTTGGAAGGTTGTGGCTGCTGCAAGTTGCACAATCAATCACCACCATACAGGGTCCTAGGATTGCTTTGGAGCTGGGTGCTGAGTGGACAATTCTGGCCAAAAATATTCATACAGAGGAAAATTGAACCAATAAACATATTACTCACTTTATCAATACCCAATTGCCCGTTCACCAAAATTAGTTATTACCTATGCACTTTCTTACCTGTCTTTCCCTCCACAGGCTGTCCCTATAATTGCATCCATAAATCAGTATCAGAGATCCAATTATCCAATACATTGTAAAATAAGGAATGGAAAATGTGCAGTAAAACTTGGTAAGAAGAGTGGAGAAATAGTATCCATAGTGTCATTTTCCACCCAAATTTCCCAATGCTAGGACACTGACACCAAAAGGAAGACAGGGTTACCGGTTGGTGCGTTGCTCCTAAACACAACGACGCAAAATTTCAGAATTTGCATACAATACTTTTATGACATGAACATTTTTGTCTGCAAATTTTTAGCCACATCAATCAAGCAGTTGCGGAGACATAAGCCTCTGAAAACCATGGCTATGTGGTCTCTTGACCTGGTCTGGTGACCTGACCTGAGATGACCCGAGGTATTTTTTCTCTCTCTCAAAGTGTGCGCAATTTATCTCCTAACAGGTGTGCCAAAATCCGACGGCGCTGCGCGCCGCCGTTTTTCGCTATCTGAGAAAAACATGGGGGGGGGGGGGGGGCGGAAATCACCCCCCCCCCTTGCAGTCCGCGGGTTAAGCCCCAATCATCATCATCATCATCCTATCTGTCGTTGGTCGGCCACGGGTGGGGAGTTGCCGGTCCAGGTATCTCATCGATGCTAATGCTGCTAATGGTGAACGAATAGCACAGGGGTCTGGACATAAAATCATGACGATTAAGTTCATATTCATCATGTGTGTGTACATTTGTTTGCTCCTCGTGTGTTCCTAACGATTCATGACGATCGCAATCCTAACGATTAGGTACCATTCCCCGCTGCATACTGTGGTGTGACTGTGTTTCAGACTCACCTGCTGGATGCCGTCTGTCTGTCTCATTGAAGTGGTGACAGCTGGTTTCGAGTGACGGCCTGTCTCATTGCAGTGGTGACAGCTGGTTTCGAGTGACGGCCTGTCTCATTGCAGTGGTGACAGCTGGTTTCGAGTGACGGCCTGTCTCATTGCAGTGGTGACAGCTGGTTTCGAGTGACGGCCTGTCTCATTGCAGTGGTGACAGCTGGTTTCGAGTGACGGCCTGTCTCATTGCAGTGGTGACAGCTGGTTTCGAGTGACGTCAGACGCCACGCAGTGCTGTTGACCGTAGTGTGAAGTCCTCCTCACAGATGTATGTGGTTGTGTGTGGCTGGTGTCGGTATATCGATTTCATCTGACTGTGTTATCCAGCTCACCAGGTCGCGGTGCTCCATAGAACCTTTCCTATCGCAACCGGCAAACGGTGCTGCTTTGATTTGCCCTCTCCTCAGATGCCCGCTACGAACCTAACCCGCTCTAACCTGGACTCAAGTGATTTGTTCTCACTTGACGTAGTCTGACCTGACCTGACCTGGTCTGACCTGACCTGGTCTGGCGTGACCTGACCTGGTCTGGCGTGACATGACCTGACCTGGCGTGCACTGACGTGACCTGGCGTGCCCTGACGTGCCCTGACGTGCCCTGACGTGCCCTGACGTGCCTTGACGTGCCCGGCAGGCGGCCAGTGGCGCGGAGGAGAGTGTGGACGCGCTGCTGTGTTTCGCCGACTGCCAGCCGCTGTCTGCCGACTCGCTCGGTAAGTCTGTGTGGGCGCTGCCGTCGCTGACCAGCCGCGGGTGCGTGGCGTCGCTGGGCTGAGAGGCTGTAGGGGGCAGGCGGTCGGCTGCAGTGCTATGGAGAGAGAGATGAAAATGATCCTGTATGTGCTGTTTCCAGTGCAGCCGAATCGGCAGCACCGCACTTGTATAGCTGTCTAGATCCACCACGGCTATCCAGATCCCTGTACAGCTGCTCAGATCCGCGGCGTCTATCGGCCGATTGATGTGCCAATCTGTGCAGTATTGGCTGACCTGGTCTGACTGCATGGTACTGCCGGGACAGGCGGGCGCCGGCGGGCGCCGGCGGCTGCGTTGCCGGCCGGATTAACGCCAATGATTTAATTGGTCCCGGTGCGGTGGCGGCCTGGTCCCGTCGGTCTGATTTCATTTGCCCCGGCTCTGAACCAGGCCTGGTACTCGCGGTTAATGGTGGACGGCGACCCGGGGCTGCCGGCTGCCGGTCACGTGCCGCAGCGCCAGCCGCCATCGGCGTAGCAGCCTCGGCAGGGCCGGCCCGGCTCCGTCCCTGCTCCGGCCCGGCTCCGTCCCGGCTCCGTCCCGGCTCCGGCCCGGCTCCGTCCCGGCTCCGTCCCGGCTCCGGTTCCGGCTCCGGTTCCGGCCCGGCTCCGGCCCGCCGCCGTCCCGCCGCCGTCCCGGCTCCGTCCCGGCTCCGGCCCGGCTCCGTCCCGGCTCCGTCCCGGCTCCGTCCCGCCGCCGTCCCGGCTTCGGCCCGGCTCCGTCCCGGCTCCGTCCCGCCGCCGTCCCGGCTCCGGCCCGCCGCCGGCCCAGCTGTTGTCAGCAGGGCATCACGGTCTCGGGAAGGGCGGCCGTTGACTTGGCGCGAGGCGTACTATTCAGTCCTCCACACTCCACAGTCCTTGCCTGTTGCTTCGTCAATACCTACCTCCAAGCATTGTTCTAGTTATCACCCCTTCTCGTTTTCGTCCCACCTCTTTGCTCACTGTCCTTCCATCCTCGTACCCTCATCTCGGGTGTTCCTCGTATATGTAGTATGTGCAGCTGTTGTCTGTGCAACTCGGTACGTCCATATCACCTCCTTCGCCTCGCCGGTGGTGCCCGGCAGAGCTGATCGGCCGAGTACAGGAGCACATCAGCTCCTTCGTCTCGCCGGTGGTGCCCGGCAGAGCTGATCGGCGGAGTACAGGAGCATATCACCTCCTTCGTCTCGCCGGTGGTGCCCGGCAGAGCTGATCGGCCGAGTACAGGAGCACATCACCTTCTTCGTCTCGCCGGTGGTGCCCGGCAGAGCTGATCGGCCGAGTACAGGAGCACATCACCTCCTTCGTCTCGCCGGTGGTGCCCGGCAGAGCTGATCGGCCGAGTACAGGAGCACATCACCTCCTTCGCCTCGCCGGTGGTGCCCGGAAGAGCTGATCGGCCGAGTACAGGAGCACATCAGCTCCTTCGTCTCGCCGGTGGTGCCCGGCAGAGCTGATCGGCGGAGTACAGGAGCATATCACCTCCTTCGTCTCGCCGGTGGTGCCCGGCAGAGCTGATCGGCCGAGTACAGGAGCACATCACCTCCTTCGTCTCGCCGGTGGTGCCCGGCAGAGCTGATCGGCCGAGTACAGGAGCACATCACCTCCTTCGTCTCGCCGGTGGTGCCCGGCAGAGCTGATCGGCGGTATTACAGGAGCACATCACCTCCTTCGTCTCGCCGGTGGTGCCCGGCAGAGCTGATCGGCCGAGTACAGGAGCACATCAGCTCCGAAGTTAAATTTGTCAGGTGTGAGTGCTAAAGCAAGAATTGGCGAAGCTAATGTCTGGAACGAAGTATATTTTGCATAAATGTATAAATGTATATTTGGCTGTGAGGAACTTCTCCCATGTGTTATGCAAATTCACACCGCCAGCGAAGATGCTGAAACTTGAAGATACGACTGATCGGTTCAAAGCAGGAACGAATTAACACTGGGGTCAGACTCGGGACAGGGCCGATCGGTATTCGTCTGGCGTGACTGGAGTCCAGGGTCCCAGGATTGCTTGGAGCCAGGGTGGGGAGCGGAAAATTCAGCCTAAAAATAAGCATTAAGAGTGAAAAAATGCAGCCTAAAGAAGACCGTATGATATACTCGGCTTTGACAAAACTCGCCCATCAGAATTGGCTGTAACAAATGATAGTACATGTCTAAGCTGTTACCTTCTACAATACTTTCTAACCTGCTAATACTAACAGGTTAGTATTAGCATTAGTGACATCGGTGTTAGGGTTCCAGTTATCAAATACATCTATGTTTAGGGAGTGGAAAATTCACAGTAAAAGGGGGGGGGGGATAGATTGGAAAATTATTATACATAGGGTGTCTTTTTCCACCCAAAATATACAATCCTAGGACACTGCTGGAGTCTGTTGGTCGGCATATTACATAAGGGCAATGCAGCGTTGTCTGTGTAGTGTGTAAAAACAGAGCTGCGGATTGACTAACCGCACGTCTAATTCTCGGCTATTTCCGTCTGATTTCGTCATGTTATCGTCGCTGCTGATTGTTCGTTTATTGATGCCTGCTGTATAGCTCGCCTCCCAGATCAGATAAATGCCGGCAGCCCGTGTTACCTCAGACTGAACTGATAGTGTTGGTGGCTTCCATTTTCCCTGATACGACGTTTAGTCATCTATTTGAGTACACTGTTTATTTCTTATGATAGCTCAGGAAGAACTTGAATTCTACCCACCTACTTCGCCGTTTGGTCTATTTACTGAGTGCTATGGACATATTTACCGATGAATTATCAACCATAAGTTACTAGCGTTTCATGAAAATATTCTGAGTAATAACTTAGCACATCTCGAATGTGGTCAATGGATGCTATCGCAGCTAAATGGCATTTATAAACTTTAAGTCAAGCTGTAACTTAGTATAAGCTTGACGTAAGAACAAGACATAGTATTAACACGCGCAATGGAGGGGGACCTTCCCCCCCCCATGTTTTTCGTGAATAGCTCGAAAACGAAGCGGAGCAGGGCGGTGTTTTTTGCGCGACATTAACGCCAACTCAATAGCGGATCGTTTGATGCAAAAAATGCAAATCGGTCGATACATTTTTGAGTTATATGGATTTGCAGTCCAAGATGGCGGCCAGAACGAGGTCGGCAAAGCGATATCTTCGGACCCAACAGTCGGATCGGGATGATTCAACCGCCATTCGGTAGCCAATGTCAATGTTCATCCCCGGAAGCAACTTTGGACACATTGCTGGTGACCTGTGACGTCACGAGGTCAAATTCCCAAAATTGTGACATTTGGCCAGATTTGACCTTCGTGACCTCGTTTGACCTAGAAGATATTGACTAAAGGTCACGACAATTTCAGAAAATGTAGATCATCATAGCACCTACCTACCCTGTAAGTTTGATCGTTAGTATGCTAATACTAATCTCTCATACTTTCGGAGATCTTAGGGGGGGGGGGCACTAAAGTGCCCCCCCCCCCTCCACTGCGTGTTAGTGGCATACCCCTCTTCACTGCGTGTGTTAAGGCATCCGCGAAGGAATCACCACCGGCTATCGGGTTCTGATAAGGCAGCCTGTGGAGTATTGTGAGAGTTAATAGGCACTCTAAAAAAGTCACAGAAAAGTCAGTGGCCGGGTGTGGTGCGACCAATAGCCAATACTGCTCAGTTTATACAGGGATGTGATTGGTTGCCTAGAGCGAACCTCGGGTTCTCTTCTCGTTCGAATATGTACTTGAAGTGTGGCTCTGGGATACATCTGAGGAAATGTGTAAACAGTATAGTAGGATTATTTTGTTTAATCTTATTTGATCATTAATACAATTTTGTCTGGCATAGGAAGAGTGGTATATTTTGTCAATCGTATTATATCCCCAGCAATGATGCAAAAGGAGTTTGGAAAGGCTTTCTCGGCATTAGCTTGCCCCCCCCCCCCCCCCCCCCCCAGTCATGGTCAGACAGGCCTCGGTGGCATTAAAGCGAATATAATCAATACCCCGCTGCCTTCGTCAATAACAGTGAAGCGCTCAAGCTACTTATTTACCTACACAGTTACCGTGCTCGGCCATATAATATTGTTTATCGTGCATTTGCCATTTCGGAATTTGACAAATGAGCGATTGAGCGGCGACTTTAAACTTAAAACCGCGAGCCGCTTAAAGGAAATAGTTCACCTTCAACATTAGTTTTAAACTGAGATAGCAGTTTTGTAGCCCGTGTTGGGAAACCCCTATCTGCAAGTTTTCTTGACTGAGAAGTCTCTCCAGCCGAATATATTTGAGTTTTTGGCGAAGGAATGCGGTGCTGGCGAAAGAATGTTGTACTGGTTCTAGCCCGGGCAGAGGCTATACCATCAGCCAATCATCTTGCAGCTGGTGCTAGCAAGCGATCGCCGGCCGCCGATTGGCACATCCCCAATGCGAGTCTATCTTTACGCGACTACTTTCGAATCTGATTGGCTGAACCATTTTTTACATTCGCGTGACGTCAGGACTCTGACTCAGGGAGTATGCATATAGTTTTGATAAACAATACAAATGCACGGCCTTCTGTCCTGAATCGGTGCGATATAAAGCCATTTTTGACAATATAAAAAGAAATTGTATTAAAAAATATAATCAAATCGTGTTGGGTAAACAATTCCAAGGTGAACTATTTCCTTTAAGGCGGCCGCACGTCATTCGGCGCACGATATCGCCGAAAAAATCTGGTCCGGACGAGCTTTTTCTGTGCTAAACACCGCGGAACCGCGGAATGTCGCAGTGATATCGCGCGCCGAATGGCCCAGTGTGCGGCCGCCTTTAAAAACTGAGACGGCTTTAAACCGTGAATCACTAGCATGTCTGCCCGCAGTAGAGGCACCTCACTGCCCGCCTCACAGCGTGCCCACAGTAGAGGCACTAGCTCACTGCCCGTCACACAGCGCGCCGGACCAACTGTGCGACACTCCATGTATTTGTTGTGAATTGCGTTATGTGAAGCTCTCCTCATGCCTATTGGAGGCTTCCTTTCTCTTGGCTTTGCCCACATTGTATATTCTTGGGTGATGTCTTGGTGTTGGTGTACTACTCGAATAGGTACACCTATTACATGCCTATTTAGGTAGCGTTTCATTTTATCTGAACGCCTGCATTAATGTTATTTTCAATGCCCCAATATAAACCATGCACCTTTTGTATTTTCTGTTCCCAAATTAAAACCATTTAACAGCTATGGGAGATTCCACGAGACCTTAGCATTCCCAGTAACGCACCCGGGAATCATGGTATTAACACACGTAACGCATAGTTTTGGGTACAATAATAGGTTTAGCACACTCTTGGGTGATTATAGCACTCGTGCGTTAATGCACTCGTTTCGCTCGTGCATTAACACACTCGTGCTATAATCGCCCACATCGTGCGCTAAGCCCATTATGGCACCCAAAGCTATGCGTTATGTATAGTTATGTAACAGAACGTGATGAACACGTGCCCGGAATTATTTAAAACTTCTCCAATGCTAGTCACGCGACTGTGTCCTAAATTGGTTTCCCGCATGAAGTACCTCCAGATGCACTGCGTCGAACGTGGACATTGCTGCAGAATACAAATGAGCTTCACCTACACCGAAAAGTGCGGCAATGTCGAATGCACAGATATTTCATTGTCAGACACATCGCTTTCCTGGAAACGAATTAGCTGCCAAGTGGTGCTGCCTGTTTGAACAGAGGAGTTCTTGAAGCCGGCGCCGTTCTTTGTGCAACGCCACTGCATTGTCTCCGCCGAATTGCATTACCTGAACTTTAATCAAAGAACTTGTGTGGCACAATAGAGTGAGTTAGCATACGTTTCGATGGGGTTCGTTATTCATCCAGCCGGGCTGTGTAGGCGCACCGTTGACAGAGTGTACTTGGTAATTAGTTGACGAATAGCATTCAATGTATCAGAGCCACGCAAATGTTGTTATTTTCGTTGGTGCTTCTGACGCTGTCCAGTTGAAACCGATGGGTACTATGGTAACCATGGTGGTCTATGGTTACCGTAGTATCGATGTGGTCTATGGTTACCGTGGTATCGATGTGGTCTATGGTTACCGTGGTATCGATGTGGTCTATGGTTACCGTGGTATCGATGTGGTCTATGGTTACCGTGGTATCGATGTGGTCTATGATTACTTCATTTGTCGGCTGTTTGATCCCCTTACTTGGTAAGCTCGACAAACATGTCGCCGCATGTTGGAGTTCATCCAATCGCTTCACACGCCGCTGACGAAATCGTTACAAATACAATGTGCTTGTTCGGGCGGCACAAGCGTGTCTCAACTCGGCTCGGAGTCAGCCTAAACACTCGCCGGATCGCGGCCGCACCTGAGAATCGATAGCAATCTCCGTGATGACGCGACCGTGTTGTGCCGTGTCCTGAGAGCCGTCCCAGAGGCCGACAGGACCACTCCAGTGTCGTCCCTCGTCCCAGAGGCCGACAGGACCACTCCAGTGCCATACCCCGTCCCAGAGGCCGACAGGACCACTCCAGTGCCATACCCCGTCCCAGAGGCCGACAGGACCACTCCAGTGCCGTCCCTCGTCCCAGAGGCCGACAGGACCACTCCAGTGCGGTCCCTCTTCCCAGAGGCCGACAGGACCACTCCAGTGCCATCCCAGAGGCCGACAGGACTACTCCAGTGCCGTCCCTCGTCCCAGAGGCCGACAGGACCACTCCAGTGCCATACCCCGTCCCAGAGGCCGACAAGACCACTCCAGTGCCGTCCCTCGTCCCAGAGGCCGACAGGACCACTCCAGTGTCATACCCCGTCCCAGAGGCCGACAGGACCACTCCAGTGCCGTCCCAGAGGCCGACAGGACCACTCCAGTGTCGTCCCCCGTCCCAGAGGCCGACAGGACCACTCCAGTGCCATACCCCGTCCCAGAGGCCGACAGGACCACTCCAGTGCCGTCCCAGAGGCCGACAGGACCACTCCAGTGCCTTACCCTCGTCCCAGAGGCCGACAGGACCACTCCAGTGCCATACCCCGTCCCAGAGGCCGACAGGACCACTCCAGTGCCGTCCCAGAGGCCGACAGGACCACTCCAGTGCCATACCCCGTCCCAGAGGCCGACAGGATCACTCCAGTGCCGTCCCTCGTCCCAGAGGCCGACAGGACCACTCCAGTGCCATACCCCGTCCCAGAGGCCGACAGGACCACTCCCGTGCCGTCCCTCGTCCCAGAGGCCGACAGGACCACTCCAGTGCCATACCCCGTCCCAGAGGCCGACAGGACCACTCCAGTGCCGTCCCAGAGGCCGACAGGACCACTCCAGTGCCATACCCCGTCCCAGAGGCCGACAGGACCACTCCCGTGCCGTCCCTCGTCCCAGAGGCCGACAGGACCACTCCAGTGCCGTCCCAGAGGCCGACAGGACCACTCCAGTGCCGTCCCTCGTCCCAGAGGCCGACAGGACCACTCCAGTGCCGTCCCAGAGGCCGACAGGACCACTCCAGTGCCGTCCCTCGTCCCAGAGGCCGACATGACCACTCCAGTGCCATACCCCGTCCCAGAGGCCGACAGTACCACTCCAGTGCCATACCCCGTCCCAGAGGCCGACAGGACCACTCCAGTGCCATACCCCGTCCCAGAGGCCGACAGGACCACTCCAGTGCCGTCCCTCGTCCCAGAGGCCGACAGGACCACTCCAGTGCCGTCCCAGAGGCCGACAGGACCACTCCCGTGCCGTCCCTCGTCCTAGAGGCCGACAGGACCACTCCAGTGCCATACCTCGTCCCGGAGGCCGACAGGACCACTCCAGTGCCATACCCCGTCCCAGAGGCCGACAGGACCACTCCAGTGCCATACCTCGTCCCAGAGGCCGACAGGACCACTCCAGTGCCATACCCCGTCCCAGAGGCCGACAAGACCACTCCCGTGCCGTCCCTCGTCCCAGAGGCCGACAGGACCACTCCAGTGCCATACCCCGTCCCAGAGGCCGACAGGACCACTCCGGTGCCGTCCCTGGTCCCAGAGGCCGACAGTACCACTCGACTGTCGTCCCTCGTCCCAGAGGCCGACAGGACCACTCGACTGTCTTCCCTCTATCGGTGGGTACCCCGACCCTCGGCCGGTACCCCGACCCTCGGCCGGCTGTCGGCGTGTCGGCCGACTGATTGACGCCAGCGAGCCGGACACGTCGCCGGCCTGACATTTCCCCACCTGTCGATCCCCACTTCCGGCTGCCTCCCTCCGCCGAACAACCAATCCAACACCACCACCTCCCTCCGCCGCCTGCCCAGCCGATCTCCGTCCCTTCTGCAGACCGGCCGATCCCCTCTCTTCCCTCTGCAGACCGGCCGATCCCCTCACTTCCTTCTGCAGACCGGCCGATCCCCTCACTTTCCTCTGCAGACCGGCCGATCCCCTCACTTCCCTCTGCAGACCGGCCGATCCCCTCACTTCCCTCTGCAGACCGGCCGATCCCCTCACTTCCCTCTGCAGACCGGCCGATCCCCTCACTTCCCTCTGCAGACCGGCCGATCCCCTCACTTCCCTCTGCAGACCGGCCGATCCCCTCACTTCCCTCTGCAGACCGGCCGATCCCCTCACTTCCCTCTGCAGACCGGCCGATCCCCTCACTTCCCTCTGCAGAGCAGACCAGCGGATCCCTCGCCTCCCCCGCCGCCTGCCCAGCCCGACCGACTGGCCGACTGCCGCTTATTGCGTTATCACCGCGCCTGGCCGATCCACGAAAGTCGCTTATGTCCAGCTATTTCCAGCGTTCAATCTGTCGATGATAAGTGCTCAGTCAGTTCTTGAGACGTGCGCGATTGCAGCAGAGAACAGCAAAGGCCTCTGGAAATGCTCTCAGGAGACGTACTGGACAGCGGATCCCTCGCCTCCCCCCGCCGCCTGCCCAGCCCGACCGACTGGCCGACTGCCGCTTATTGCGTTATCACCGCGCCTGGCCGATCCACGAAAGTCGCTTATGTCCAGCTAGAGCATTGTTATTTACCGATATTGATGAACAGTGCAGCCAATACAGCAGCGGCAAAATATGTGGATATGTGTTAAAAACGAGTATGCTAGCTACCACTTATGACGGTGAACAGTTACCAATGCATGTTTTTGTGTGGTAGCCACTAATGCTTCTTTTTATACCTTTCGTTGTTTTCGTTCATACGACTGAAGAGCATTGGACACTTAGGTACACCGTGACTCGTGTCATAGCATTAGTATTTAGCGGCGAGGGCATATTTTGTGAATGGCCTTGGCGATGGAAATATGGAAAACATTGGCAAAAATATGAGCACTACTTATCACTGTTGTGTCAACACTTCAAGTGATATCCAGGCGCCGCTGCCTAGAGAACACAGTGTCGGAGCTGGGGCGGCGGTGTCATCGCGGCTGCCATCCTCCACGAACTATCCTCCACTGTCCTCAGCTATCCTCCACTGTCCTCAGCTATCCTCCACTGTCCTCAGCTATCCTCCACTGTCCTCAGCTATCCTCCACTGTCCTCAGCTATCCTCCACTGTCCTCAGCTATCCTCCACTGTCATCAGCTATCTTCCACTGTCCTCAGCTATTCTCCACTGTCCTCAGCTATCCTCCACTGTCTTCTGCTATCCTCCACTGTCCTCAGCTGTCCTCCACTGTCCTCAGCTATCCTCCACTGTCTTCTGCTACCCTCCACCGTCCTCAGCTATCCTCCACTGTCCTCAGCTATCCTCCACTGTCCTCAGCTATCCTCTACTGTCTTCTGTTACCCTCCACTGTCCTCAGCTATCCTCCACTGTCTTCTGCTACCCTCCACCGTCCTCAGCTATCCTCCACTGTCCTCAGCTATCCTCCACTGTCCTCAGCTATCCTCTACTGTCTTCTGCTACCCTCCACTGTCCTCAGCTATCCTCCACTGTCCTCAGCTATCCTCCACCGTTCTCAGCTATCCTCCACTGTCCTCAGCTATCCTCTACTGTCCTCAGCTATCCTCCGCAATCCCTTCATCTCTCAGCCATCCCGCAGTCCTCGACCTTCCTCGGTCAGTCATCCTGCTGACGCGGCCGCTTTATTGAGCCGGATGAGCCGCGCCACCACTCGGTGAGGATCCTATCTGAGCCGCCGCCGGCTGCCCGCCGCTCAGTGAGCCGCCGCCGCGCTGGTACCGCCGCCGCTCAGTGAGCCGCCGCCGCGCTGGTACCGCCGCCGCTCAGTGAGCCGCCGCCGCGCTGGTACCGCCGCCGCTCAGTGAGCCGCCGCCGCGCTGGTACCGCCGCCGAGCCGTGTGATCTCCGCCGCGCTGGTACCGCCGCCGAGCCGTGTGATCTCCGCCGCGCTGGTACCGCCGCCGAGCCGTGTGATCCCCGCCGCGCTGGTACCGCCGCCGAGCCGTGTGATCCCCGCCGCGCTGGTACCGCCGCCGAGCCGTGTGATCTCCGCCGCGCTGGTACCGCCGCCGAGCCGTGTGATCTCCGCCGCGCTGGTACCGCCGCCGAGCCGTGTGATCTCCGCCGCGCTGGTACCGCCGCCGAGCCGTGTGATCCCCGCCGCTGGTACCGCCGCCGAGCCGTGTGATCTCCGCCGCTGGTACCGCCGCCGAGCCGTGTGATCTCCGCCGCTGGTACCGCCGCCGAGCCGTGTGATCTCCGCCGCTGGTACCGCCGCCGAACCGTGTGATCTCCGCCGCTGGTACCGCCGCCGAGCCGTGTGATCTCCGCCGCTGGTACCGCCGCCGAGCCGTGTGATCTCCGCCGCTGGTACCGCCGCCGAGCCGTGTGATCTCCGCCGCTGGTACCGCCGCCGAGCCGTGTGATCCCCGCCGCGCTGGTACCGCCGCCGAGCCGTGTGATCTCCGCCCCGGGGCCGCTGGTACCGCTGCCGAGCCGTGTGATCTCCGCCCCGGGGCCGCTGGTACCGCCGCCGAGCCGTGTGATCTCCGCCCCGGGGCCGCTGGTACCGCCGCCGAGCCGTGTGATCTCCGCCGCTGGTACCGCCGCCGAGCCGTGTGATCTCCGCCGCTGGTACCGCCGCCGAGCCGTGTGATCTCCGCCGCTGGTACCGCTGCCGAGCCGTGTGATCTCCGCCGCTGGTACCGCCGCCGAGCCGTGTGATCTCCGCCGCTGGTACCGCTGCCGAGCCGTGTGATCTCCGCCGCTGGTACCGCCGCCGAGCCGTGTGATCTCCGCCCCGGGGCCGCTGGTACCGCCGCCGAGCCTTGTGATCTCCGCCGCGTGGCCGCTGGTACCGCCGCCGAGCCGTGTGATCTCCGCCCCGGGGCCGCTGGTACCGCCGCCGAGCCGTGTGATCTCCGCCCCGGGGCCGCTGGTACCGCCGCCGAGCCGTGTGATCTCCGCCGCTGGTACCGCCGCCGAGCCGTGTGATCTCCGCCGCTGGTACCGCTGCCGAGCCGTGTGATCTCCGCCGCTGGTACCGCCGCCGAGCCGTGTGATCTCCGCCGCTGGTACCGCTGCCGAGCCGTGTGATCTCCGCCGCTGGTACCGCCGCCGAGCCGTGTGATCTCCGCCCCGGGGCCGCTGGTACCGCCGCCGAGCCGTGTGATCTCCGCCGCGTGGCCACCGCCGCCGAGAGCTGTGAATTTACCCCGGCTCAGCCGTAATATGGTGTTATGTTGTCTGCGCCCGAGCCCATCCAATGAATTCCGGCCGCGCTCAGTAAATCAGAGGCAATAAATGCCAACTGACATTTATTCGGATGTCACACAAATCTAGGCCATACATTTACAGATAAGAACTGATAATGCGATATTATTACCATTCGATGAATGTTTCATGTGAGCCAACAGGTATATTTATTGTAACTGGAACTGGGAACTAAGAGGAGTAATAGTCGATAATGCGACTTGTTCAGCCGCGATCTGCTGGCTGCTCAGATCCTGCGAGTTGGCTTGTGTGAGTCGTGGCTCGGACCAAGCTCAGGAGTATCCCGGCAGCCTCTGCTCGGGCCCGGCTCGACGCCTCGGCAGCCTCTGCTCGGGCCCGGCTCGACGCCTCGGCAGCCCCTGTTCGGGCCCGACTCGGGGCGCCTCGGCAGCCTCTGCTCGGGCCCGGCTCGGGGTGCCGCTGCAGCCGCGGCTCGGGCCCGGCTCAGGCTGCCCGACAGCCCCCCCCCCCCCCCCCCTGCTCCCCGTCAGCGGCCACCACAAATGGTAATCCAGCCGGACCGGGCCGGAACTGATCAGGTCTGGCCGAGTTGGCAGAATTAGGACGCGTTCGTCAACATAGGACAATAGGGATAAACAGGGATTGGTGAATGACACGTCAAACCCATAAACAGGGATAGAGGCTCTTCCCTGGAAATGGGCTGGCATTTTATTTGTAGCTTTCAAAACCGATAAGAAGATTTGTATCAAAGTCTTCCAGACTTGGGCCTTCTGAAAGTCAATATAAAGTATGCCTGTACTTTGTATTGCATTTATGCACATAGTGGCTAAGTGTTTTCCATTTCCGTTG
The DNA here is from genome assembly GCA_036785665.1 of Chirona hameri. Lineage (NCBI taxonomy): Eukaryota > Metazoa > Arthropoda > Thecostraca > Balanomorpha > Balanidae > Chirona > Chirona hameri. The sequence continues at coordinate 117,686 of JAXIVJ010000569.1, forward strand.
GAATAGTTGGTACGAGCAGGTGTAGATGATTTGTACCGTTGCGCGGCGATCTGTGGTCGGTGTTCCTACTGCTGGGTGTCAGCAGGGGGAGGGGCTGTGGTCGGTGTTCCTCCTGCTGCGTGTCAGCAGGGGGAGGGGCTGTGGTCGGTGTTCCTCCTGCTGCGTGTCAGCAGGCGGCGATCTGTGGTCGGTGTTCCTCCTGCTGGGTGTCAGCAGGCGGCGATCTGTGGTCGGTGCTCCTCCTGATGCGTGTCAGCAGGCGGCGATCTGTGGTCGGTGTTCCTCCTGCTGCGTGTCAGCAGGCGGCGATCTGTGGTCGGTGTTCCTCCTGCTGGGTGTCAGCAGGCGGCGATCTGTGGTCGGTGTTCCTCCTGCTGCGTGTCAGCAGGCGGCGATCTGTGGTCGGTGTTTCTACTGCTGGGTGTCAGCAGGGGGAGGGGCTGTGGCCGGTGTTCCTCCTGCTGGGTGTCAGCAGGCGGCGATCTGTGGTCGGTGTTCCTCCTGCTGGGTGTCAGCAGGCGGCGATCTGTGGTCGGTGTTCCTCCTGCTGCGTGTCAGCAGGCGGCGATCTGTGGTCGGTGTTCCTACTGCTGGGTGTCAGCAGGGGGAGGGGCTGTGGTCGGTGTTCCTACTGCTGGGTGTCAGCAGGGGGAGGGGCTGTGGTCGGTGTTCCTCCTGCTGCGTGTCAGCAGGAGGAGGGGCTGTGGTCAGTGTTCCTACTGCTGGGTGTCAGCAGGGGGAGGGGCTGTGGTCGGTGTTCCTCCTGCTGCGTGTCAGCAGGGGGAGGGGCTGTGGCCGGTGTTCCTACTGATGGGTGTCAGCAGGGGGAGGGGCTGTGGTCGGTGTTCCTCCTGCTGGGTGTCAGCAGGGGAGGGGCTGTGGTCGGTGTTCCTCCTGCTGGGTGTCAGCAGGTGGAGGGGCTGTGGTCGGTGTTCCTCCTGCTGGGTGTCAGCAGGGGGAGGGGCTGTGTTCGGTGTTCCTCCTTCTGCGTGTCAGCAGGAGGAGGGGCTGTGGTCAGTGTTCCTACTGCTGGGTGTCAGCAGGGGGAGGGGCTGTGGTCGGTGTTCCTCCTGCTGGGTGTCAGCAGGGGGAGGGGCTGTGTTCGGTGTTCCTCCTGCTGGGTGTCAGCAGGGGGAGGGGCTGTGGTCGGTGTTCCTCCTGCTGGGTGTCAGCAGGGGGAGGGGCTGTGGTCGGTGTTCCTACTGCTGGGTGTCAGCAGGGGGAGGGGCTGTGGTCGGTGTTCCTCCTGCTGCGTGTCAGCAGGGGAGGGGCTGTGGTCGGTATTCCTCCTGCTGCGTGTCAGCAGGGGGAGGGGCTGTGGTCGGTGTTCCTCCTGCTGGGTGTCAGCAGGCGGCGATCTGTGGTCGGTGTTCCTCCTGCTGCGTGTCAGCAGGCGGCGATCTGTGGTCGGTGTTCCTACTGCTGGGTGTCAGCAGGGGGAGGGGCTGTGGTCGGTGTTCCTACTGCTGGGTGTCAGCAGGGGGAGGGGCTGTGGTCGGTATTCCTCCTGCTGGGTGTCAGCAGGGGGAGGGGCTGTGGTCGGTGTTCCTTCTGCTGGGTGTCAGCAGGGGGAGGGGCTGTGGTCGGTGTTCCTACTGCTGGGTGTCAGCAGGGGGAGGGGCTGTGGTCGGTGTTCCTACTGCTGGGTGTCAGCAGGGGGAGGGGTTGTGGTCGGTGTTCCTCCTGCTGGGTGTCAGCAGGAGGAGGGGCTGTGGTCGGTGTTCCTCCTGCTGGGTGTCCGCAAGGGGAGGGGCTGTGGTCGGTGTTCCTCCTGCTGGGTGTCAGCAGGGGGAGGGGCTGTGGTCGGTGTTCCTACTGCTGGGTGTCAGCAGGGGGCGATCTGTGGTCGGTGTTCCTCCTGCTGGGTGTCAGCAGGGTGCGATATGTGGTCGGTGTTCCTCCTGCTGGGTGTCACCAGGGGGAGGGGCTGTGGTCGGTGTTCCTCCTGCTGCGTGTCAGCAGGGGGAGGGGCTGTGGTCGGTGTTCCTCCTGCTGGGTGTCAGCAGGGGGAGGGGCTGTGGCCGGTGTTCCTCCTGCTGGGTGTCAGCAGGGGGAGGGGCTGTGGTCGGTCTTCCTACTGCTGGGTGTCAGCAGGGGGAGGGACTGTGGTCGGTGTTCCTACCGCTGGGTGTCAGCAGGGGGAGGGGCTGTGGTCGGTGTTCCTACTGCTGGGTGTCAGCAGGGGGCGATCTGTGGTCGGTGTTCCTCCTGCTGGGTGTCAGCAGGGGAGGGGCTGTGGTCGGTGTTCCTACTGCTGGGTGTCAGCAGGGGGAGGGGCTGTGGTCGGTGTTCCTACTGCTGGGTGTCAGCAGGGGGCGATCTGTGGTCGGTGTTCCTCCTGCTGGGTGTCAGCAGGGGAGGGGCTGTGGTCGGTGTTCCTACCGCTGGGTGTCAGCAGGGGGAGGGCTGTGGTCGGTGTTCCTACTGCTGGGTGTCAGCAGGGGGCGATCTGTGGTCGGTGTTCCTCCTGCTGCGTGTCAGCAGGGGGAGGGGCTGTGGTCGGTGTTCCTCCTGCTGGGTGTCAGCAGGTGGAGGAGCTGTGGTCGGTGTTCCTCCTGCTGGGTGTCAGCAGGGGGCGATCTGTGGTCGGTATTCTCCTGCTGGGTGTCAGCAGGGGCGATCTGTGGTTGGTGTTCCTCCTGCTGGGTGTCAGCAGGGGGCGATCTGTGGTCGGTGTTCTTCCTGCTGGGTGTCAGCAGGGGGCGATCTGTGGTCGGTGTTCCTCCTGCTGGGTGTCAGCAGGGGAGGGGCTGTGGTCGGTGTTTCCTACTGCTGGGTGTCAGCAGGGGAGGGGATGTGGTCGGTGTTCCTCCTGCTGGGTGTCAGCAGGGGGAGGCAGGGGGAGGGGCTGTGGTCGGTGTTCCTCCTGCTGGGTGTCAGCAGGGGGAGGGGCTGTGGTCGGTGTTCCTCCTGCTGGATGTCAGCAGGGGGAGGGGATGTGGTCGGTGTTCCTCCTGCTGGGTGTCAGCAGGGGGAGGCAGGGGGAGGGGCTGTGGTCGGTGTTCCTCCTGCTGCGTGTCAGCAGGGGGAGGGGCTGTGGTCGGTGTTCCTACTGCTGGGTGTCAGCAGGGGGAGGGGCTGTGGTCGGTGTTCCTCCTGCTGGGTGTCAGCAGGGGGAGGGGCTGTGGTCGGTGTTCCTTCTGTTGGGTGTCAGCAGGGGGAGGGGCTGTGGTCGGTGTTCCTCCTGCTGGGTGTCAGCAGGGGAGGGGCTGTGGTCGGTGTTCCTCCTGCTGGGTGTCAGCAGGGGAGGGGCTGTGGTCGGTGTTCCTCTTGCTGGGTGTCAGCAGGGGGAGGGCTGTGGTCGGTGTTCCTCCTGCTGCGTGTCAGCAGGGGGAGGGGCTGTGGTCGGTGTTCCTCCTGCTGGGTGTCAGCAGGGGAGGGGCTGTGGTCGGTGTTCCTCCTGCTGGGTGTCAGCAGGGGGAGTGGCTGTGGTCGGTGTTCCTACTGCTGGGTGTCAGCAGGGGGAGGGGCTGTGGTCGGTATTCCTCCTGCTGGGTGTCAGCTGTGGTCGGTGTTCCTCCTGCTGGGTGTCAGCAGGGGGAGGGGCTGTGGTCGGTGTTCCTCTTGCTGGGTGTCAGCAGGGGGAGGGGCTGTGGTCGGTGTTCCTCCTGCTGGGTGTCAGCAGGGGGAGGGGCTGTGGTCGGTGTTCCTCCTGCTGGGTGTCAGCAGGGGGAGGGGCTGTATACTGCCGAGCTGCTACGTCCTGAGACTGGGATGCTGACGGCGACGGGCCGCGCCCCCCGCTCGATGTCCCGATCTGGCAGACCGCTCCGATAGTCTGCGGTAGCGGCTGGTCTTCTGTGGCGGTGTGTGCCGGGAGAATATGGCTCTACTTTCATCTCCCCATCTCGGTTGTTGACATACCTGGTCGGATGTAAAAGGATTGCAAATACACAAATATCAGCATAGAGATGAGACGGATAGTACGCGGAGTTATGTCCGTGCAGATCAGCTGCCGTGCGCTGGGGTGGTCGGTGGTAATGGTAATGGTATGATCTACAGACTGCAGCGAACAGCAGGTGATCGGCCGACAGGTTACTGTTCAGCTGGTATAGAGCCGTGTTAGAGAAACATCACACTGCCGTGCTGTCGATATGTTCCAGACTGGTAGGTTCTGTGTGACGTGTCTGTGATGTCCGTGACGTGTATATGATGTCCGTGACGTGTATATGATGTCCGTGACGTGTCTATGGTGTATGTGACGTGCATGTGATGCCCGTGTCGTGTATGTGATGTCCGTGACGTGGTATGTGATGTCCGTGACGTGTATGTGATGTCAGTGACGTGTCTGTGATGTCCGTGACGTGTATGTGATGTCCGTGTCGTGTATGTGATGTATGTGACGTGTATGTGATGTCCGTGACGTGTATGTGATGTCCGTGTCGTGTATGTGATGTATGTGACGTGTATGTGATGTCCGTGACGTGTCTGTGATGTCCGTGACGTGTCTGTGATGTCCGTGTCGTGTATGTGATGTATGTGACGTGTATGTGATGTCCGTGTCGTGTATGTGATGTCCGTGACGTGTATGTGATGTCCGTGTCGTGTATGTGATGTATGTGACGTGTCTGTGATGTCCGTGTCGTGTATGTGATGTCCGTGTCGTGTATGTGATGTCCGTGACGTGTATGTGATGTCCGTGTCGTGTCTGTGGTGTATGTGACGTGTATGTGATGTCCGTGTCGTGCATGTGATGTATGTGACGTGTATGTGATGTCCGTGACGTGTCTGTGATGTCCGTGTCGTGTCTGTGATGTATGTGACGTGTATGTGATGTCCGTGACGTGTCTGTGATGTCCGTGACGTGTATATGATGTCCGTGTCGTATCTGTGATGTATGTGACGTGTATGTGATGTCCGTGACGTGTCTGTGATGTCCGTGACGTGTCTATGATGTCCGTGTCGTGTCTGTGATGTCCGTGACGTGTCTATGATGTCCGTGTCGTGTATGTGATGTATTGTGACGTGTATGTGATGTCCGTGTCGTGTATGTGATGTATGTGACGTGTATGTGATGTCCGTGTCGTGTCTGTAATGTAGTGTCGTGCATGTGATGTCCGTGTCGTGTATGTGATGTATGTGACGTGTATGTGATGTCCGTGTCGTGTATGTGATGTATGTGACGTGTATGTGATGTCCGTGTCGTGTATGTGATGTATGTGACGTGTATGTGATGTCCGTGTCGTGTATGTGATGTCCGTGACGTGTATGTGATGTCCGTGACGTGTCTGTGATGTCCATGTCGTGTATGTGATGTCCGTGTCGTGTATGTGATGTCCGTGTCGTGTATGTGATGTCCGTGACGTGTCTGTGATGTCCATGTCGTGTATGTGATGTCCATGTCGTGTATGTGATGTCCGTGTCGTGTATGTGATGTCCGTGTCGTGTATGTGATGTCCGTGACGTGTCTGTGATGTCCATGTCGTGTATGTGATGTCCGTGACGTGTCTGTGATGTCCGTGACGTGTCTGTGATGTATGTGACGTGTATGTGATGTCCGTGTCGTGTCTGTGATGTCCGTGACGTGTATGTGATGTCCGTGTCGTGTATGTGATGTATGTGACGTGTATGTGATGTCCGTGACGTGTATGTGATGTCCATGTCGTGTATGTGATGTCCGTGTCGTGTATGTGATGTCCGTGACGTGTCTGTGATGTCCGTGACGTGTATGTGATGTATGTGACGTGTATGTGATGTCCGTGTCGTGTATGTGATGTCCGTGACGTGTCTGTAACGTGTCTACAGGGAGGACCGCGCTGCACGTGGCCGCCGCCGCCGGCCATGTCGGTGTGATGGGCTCGCTGCTGCAGGCTGTCGGACGAGGCAAGGTGGAGACCCTCCTGGACCAGCGTAACCGATCGCCGCTGCACTACGCCTGCCATAACGGTACAAATGTCGGCTCACCACTGCAGACCAGTGTAATCAGGCCATCCTGATAAATTCATAAAGACGCCCGTGCTTCTGTCTTCATCCGTGCGTCTGCGGATGTTATCATTAGATGGGTGAATAACTCGACACGGTTGCTGTCGTATGCGTGAAAGTTAGCACGAGAGCAAAGAAGCAGGGCTGCTCCATCGTACCAAACATGGGCGTCATTCTGTTGGTGAAATCGGCTGCGGTTCTGATTGTTCGTCATACACCGTGAATACTTCAACTCTCCCGTGTCGCCGACTACCGCTCACTCGTGCTGTGTGAGCTCCCGGGCACCGGTCGTGTGTCTGTCTGTGACACGGCAGCTCTGATCTCTCTCTCTCTCTCTCTCTCTCTCTCTCTCTCTCTCTCTCTCTCTCTCTCTCTCTCTCTCTCTCTCTCTCTCTCTCTCTCTCTCTCTCTCTCTCTCTCTCTCTCTCTCTCTCTCTCTCTCTCTCTCTCTCTCTCTCTCTCTCTCTCTCTCTCTCTCTCTCTCTCTCTCTCCTCTCTCTCTCTCTCTCTCTCTCTCTCTCTCTCTCTCTCTCTCTCTCTCTCTCTCTCTCTCTCTCTCCCTCTCTCTCTCTCTCTCTCTCTCTCTCTCTCTCTCTCTCTCATCTCTCTCTCTCTCTCGCTCTCTCGCTCTCTCGCTCTCTCGCTCTCTCGCTCTCTCGCTCTCTCTCGCTCTCTCGCTCTCTCGCTCTCTCGCTCTCTCGCTCTCTCGCTCTCTCGCTCTCTCGCTCTCTCGCTCTCTCGCTCTCTCGCTCTCTCGCTCTCTCGCTCTCTCGCTCTCTGATCACAACTGGTCTGTCTGTGACGGCAGGTCAGGAGGCGTGTGTGGAGCTGCTGCTGCAGTACACCGACTCCAAGACGCTGGTCGGAACACCGTTCTCCCCTTTCCACGCCGCCGCGTGAGTACGGAGTCTGAGTCTGAGGACTGAGTCTGAGGACTGAGTCTGAGGACTGAGTCTGAGGACTGAGCCTGAGGACTGAGTCTGAGGACTGAGTCTGAGGACTGAGCCTGAGGACTGAGTGAGGACTGAGTCTGAGGACTGAGCCTGAGGACTGAGTCTGAGGACTGAGTCTGAGGACTGAGTCTGAGGACTGAGTCTGAGGACTGAGTCTGAGGACTGAGTCTGAGGACTGAGTCTGAGGACTGTGTCAGGACTGAGTCTGAGGACTGAGTATGAGGACTGAGTCTGAGGACTGAGTCTGAGGACTGAGTCTGAGGACTGAGTCTGAGGACTGAGTCTGAGGACTGAGTCTGAGGACTGAGTCTGAGGACTGAGTCTGATGACTGAGTCTGAGGACTGAGTCTGAGGACTGAGTCTGAGGACTGAGTCTGAGGACTGAGTCTGAGGACTGAGTCTGAGGACTGAGTCTGAGGACTGAGTCTGAGGACTGAGTCTGAGGACTGAGTCTGAGGACTGAGTCTGAGGACTGAGTCTGAGGACTGAGTCTGAGGACTGAGTCTGAGGACTGAGTCTGAGGACTGAGTCTGAGGACTGAGTCTGAGGACTGAGTCTGAGGACTGAGTCTGAGGACTGAGTCTGAGGACTGAGTCTGAGGACTGAGTCTGAGGACTGAGTCTGAGGACTGAGTCTGAGGACTGAGTCTGAGGACTGAGTCTGAGGACTGAGTCTGAGGACTGAGTCCGAGTACTGAGTCCGAGTACTGAGTCTGAGGACTGAGTCTGAGGACTGAGTCTGAGGACTGAGTCTGAGGACTGAGTCTGAGTGCTGAGTCTGATGACTGAGTCTGAGGACTGAGTCTGAGGACTGAGTCTGAGGACTGAGTCTTGAGTGCTGAGTGAGTACTGAGTCTGAGTATTGGGCCGGGGGTCACAGCTGAGTACTGGGGCTGAGTACTGGGGCTGAGCACTGAGTACTGGGGCTGAGCACTGAGTACTGGGGCTGAGTACTGGGGCTGAGCACTGAGTACTGAGCAGGCTGCAGTCGGTACTCGGTTTGGTCCGCGGTCAGAGTTGGTTGACCTGTCTTGGACCGGGGCGGAGGTGCTGACATGGGGTGATTGCCTTGGTATGTGTGTCGGCATCCGTGTGCTTTACACAGGCCCAACAGAATGATTAAATCAATGTTCGACCAAGCTCAGGGTATTGCGAATTAATTGTTCACATGGTGTGCCATACCCGGCACTAGCATTCGAGGCTTAGTTCAATAATTTGCCAATAGGTGGAAGCACCGTCGCAGTGTTTCACGAAAATAAATCTCGCGGAATATTATTGTTTTCAACTTAGGTAAATTATGTTAAATTTGATGAGCTGCCGTGCACAGGTGAATCCACGTATGTCATTTTTTGGCCAAATATTTTTTAAAAAGAATCATTCGAAAGCTTGAGTTACGGCGCATCTAATGGTTGTCTCAGTTTTTCGATAAAACATGTTTTCGGAAACTTATTTTCAAACAAAGTTTTCCGAAAACACGTATGTTGCACAGTGTTCCGAACACGCAAAAGTGAAAGCACGTATGTTTGTAATGCGCGTCAAAAACACGTATGTCATGACATACGTGTTTTCTACTTTGCGCTCTGGCGCATCAGTTTTAACATACGTGTTTGTATTGGGAATTTCCGGAGTGCGGAGCGGGGGTGTCTTAAGATCCGTCAAATCGGGGGTGTCTTAAGAGCCGGCGGAGTCACCGGACCAGCCGGCGGAGTCACCGGACCAGCCGGGGGAGTCATCGGACCAGCCGGCGGAGACACCGGACCAGCCGGCGGAGACACCGGACCAGCCGGCGGAGACACCGGACCAGTCGGCGGAGACACCGGACCAGCCGGCGAAGACACTGGACCTCATCTCACATCACCGGACCGAGTTCTCAATGGACTCTGATTGTTCTCTACTTAACATCTCATACGTCTCCACGCCATCTTTAGATCTGGAAGCATACTCTCTTCTGGAAGTATCACCTCTATTAGAGGCGCTAGGGTTGCTTGAAGTCGCATCCAGAGACAACGTCATTCCAGCAGCCGACGAGACAAATGTCCTGAACAGCGACCCTGTTTCCGGCGACGAACGCGACCTAGGAGCGGACAATGAACGCTACCTCGGAGCTGGAGACGGACGCGACCTCGGAGCGGGCGACGAACGCTACCTCGGAGCTGGAGACGAACGCTACCTCGGAGCTGGAGACGGACGCGACCTCGGAGCTGGAGACGGACGCGACCTCAGAGCGGGCGACGAACGCTACCTCGGAGCTGGAGACGGACGCGACCTCGGAGCGGGCGACGAACGCTACCTCGGAGCTGGAGACGGACGCTACCTCGGAGCTGGAGACGGACGCGACCTCGGAGCTGGAGACGGACGCGACCTCGGAGCTGGAGACGGACGCGACCTCGGAGCTGGAGACGGACGCGACCTCGGAGCTGGAGACGGACGCGACCTCAGAGCGGGCGACGAACGCTACCTCGGAGCTGGAGACGGACGCGACCTCGGAGCGGGCGACGAACGCTACCTCGGAGCTGGAGACGGACGCTACCTCGGAGCTGGAGACGGACGCGACCTCGGAGCTGGAGACGGACGCGACCTCGGAGCGGGCGACGAACGCTACCTCGGAGCTGGAGACGGACGCTACCTCGGAGCTGGAGACGGACGCTACCTCGGAGCTGGAGATGGACGCGACCTCGGAGCTGGAGACGGACGCGACCTCGGAGCTGGAGATGGACGCGACCTCGGAGCTGGAGACGGACGCGACCTCGGAGTTGGAGATGGACGCGACCTCGGAGCTGGAGACGGACGCGACCTCGGAGCTGGAGATGGACGCGACCTCGGAGCTGGAGACGGACGCGACCTCGGAGCTGGAGATGGACGCGACCTCGGAGCTGGAGACGGACGCGACCTCGGAGCTGGAGACGGACGCGACCTCGGAGCTGGAGACGGACGCTACCTGTTGTTGTTGTTGTTGTTGTTGTTGTCTCCTCCCGGTCCCCGCCGATGCGGTGACGTAGCCACACGGCTCGTGTGGGCCGCGTAGCCGGCGGCCACGGCCGCCAGAACGTCGTCGCGCCGTAGGTCGCGCTCCGTGGCATAGATGTTGCCCAGCGCACGGAGACGATGGCCGCACAGGCACGGGCAGCGCATCAGGATGTGCGCCGGCGTGTCGGCGGCCTCCTTGCACACGAGGCGCAGGCCCGCTGGGCAGTCGGCCTCGTTGCACTGGGTGCAGTCCTCAGTCGGTCGGCATCCGATACGGTGGAGGTATTGTTCGGAGCTGGTGTCCACCGTCTCCTCTCGGGTTGCGGCACGGGGGGGGGGGTTGGGGACAGTCCCCCATTATGGACCGATACCATCCGTCCGTCCGGCCAGCCAGCCTGCCAGCTTCTGAGGGCCGCCGTGCCATATCAATGGGAAATGATTGGGGAGGTCAAAAGGTCAGGATACTTTCTGACCTCAAAAGGATCCCTAAAGGAGCCCCCAATGTAAATATGTGTCAACCCTATTTTCTAACATCAGTATATGTCACTATTGCAAAATGGCTGAAGTTGTGTGTCTCAATCTAATCTGACATGGAATACACAAAATGATTTCAGTGATACACACTCAACGTAATTTACAAAAACGAAACCTTACAAGAACGCTTTTCTCAAATCAAAGCATCCTCCAAATCAGTCCAACAATGTGTCAATATTAGGTCATCCCAAAGATCTGATTTTCATTCACAATGCAAATGAAATAGGCTGATCCACGTTCATGACATAGTGTGGGGTGGTCAAAATGAGGCAATGACCCCCACTAACTCGAACACTAAAAGGGCTAGAAGGACGCGAAAAAGGTGATCGGAAGCTCTCGACAAGGCAATTCGAGGTTACAACTGGCAGTTTTTGGCTCGAGTCAATATTGAGGTCACCAGAGGTCATCAAAGGTCAAATTTGCAAAGTACAGGACGTTGCTCAAGAAACCCCCAAATATATCGGGAACTATGATAGCTACGAACAACAGAAAATAGACATCGAAAGCTCGTGAGAAATGCAATCGGCATTGATGTCCTTAAACATTAACTCAGCCTCAGGTCAATAGTTTAGGCTACAGAGGTCACCAAAGGTCAAGATGGCTGTATCATACGAACTGTTGCTAGAACGCGTCTTACATTTGCACAGGCGTCCTCAGAAAATGTAAGCATCTCATTTGACCGTTTTTAGACCGATTGAATAAAGGCTGTGATTTTGATGGCGATTTTTTATATTTTTACTTTCCCTACAAATTGCAAATTTTGAACGCTTTGTGGGTGGAAAAACGGCATCCGAATTAGCTAAAATTTGGCTAAAAAGAGCGGGAGAGCGGGAGTGCGCGAGTGCGGGAGAGCGAGAGAGCGAGAGAGCGATAGTGCCGCGATTCGATAGTCCTGTCAGACGGGAGCGAATAGATCGAGGAATGATCAAAGCGAGAACTACGTTTCTGCACGTGCTCGTCCACAGACTATATTGGCATGCCACCGGCCCGCCGGGCTTAGCAGACGCTTGATAGTGTAATGGTTATCGCGTCGGATCTCAGTCATGTATGATGTAGCGCGTGTTCGAATCTCGTCGCGGTGCTTCATTTTTTTCCGATTGAAGATTTGATGAAAGTGAATATATATATATATATATATATATATATATATATATATATATATATATATATATATATATATATATATATATATATACATATATATATATATATATATATATATATATATATATATATATATATATATATATATATATATATATATATATATACATATAGCCAGGGGGCAGCGATATATTTGCCGGCAACTGTACATACATGTTGTACGTGACTACGCACGGGCCGACTGGGTAAAAGGCTCGGGCGGGGATTTTTGCCTACTTCGCTGGATTTGCGTGCATTAAATTAATCTCATTTAATGTACTTACTTAAATATTAATGCGTCGCCTTTACCCCGTTAAAAACACGAAATATTCCACGCTGGATATATACATGTTATACGTGACTACGCACGGGCTGAGTGGGTCAAAGGCTCGGCCGGTGATGTTTGCCTACTTTGCTGGATCTGCGTGTATTAAATTCATCTCATTTAATCTACTTACTTAAATATTAATGCGTCGCCTTTACCCCGTTAAAACACTAAATATTCCGGACTGGGTTACCTACATCCGTGCACTGCTGTGCCGGTCCCGGTTGTGCGTCAGTTTTATCGAAAAGTTGCTCTTGAGCAGGTCTCCATGTGATGATGATTGGGGTTTAGGGGCGCTCCGACAACGAAGGTCACATGGCGCATGGTCTCCATGTGAAAAAAGGCTGTGTCACAGGGATGGACAAAAGGGTAAAATTTCCTCTCCCTTTACCCGCGAAATGCGCATCCGTGACGATATTTGAATCCGGTGACGTTGTTGCAGTGACCAAAATGTACCTTGTTTATTTTTTTTATTAAAAAATTATTAGAGGCTGGAGCTAAAAATTAAGTGCCTGAAATCCGAGGCGAAACTCAAATTAAGGGTAGGTTATAGGTTTCGGTGGAGTCTTTAGGCCCTACCAATCATTTTCGTAAAACGACACCCCTGGTTTTCTCCATACATAAATATCCGGTGACGATAATATACATTATAAGAAGCCATACAAGAAGAAGAGTGTTGTTGTCCCTGACCCTCTCTTCGAGAGATGCGACATACATGTTTAACCTCGCTTGAAATGACATACGTGCTTTCACCTTTGCCGAACATGATTGGATGGGGCAAATTTCGACCCGGTAAAAAAAACGTTCTTGAATGACAGGAAATATATACAAAGTCTATAATTAAATATATGCTCATTAGATGCGCAGCGCTTGGGAGATTCCATTGGTATAACATTTTCCCCGATACGCCACTTGTTGGGCGAATTATTACGTAAAACAGAAAATCGTCTCTCCTGAACATTTTTGTTTTACGACAAATCGTGACATACGTGGATTCACCTTTGCGCGGCAGTGAGATGTTCCTTACTCATTGTGATCGAGAGTGTTATTCTTCCTTAATTGACAAAACCATTGTTTACACTAATATAAGAACCAGCTAACATATACGTTCAGTTGTAAGCGAAGCGTTATAGTAACCTTGAGCGAAGCATTGCATGCAATCAGCCTGGCAAAGCGACCACAGTATCGAAGGTGGAGGGCTGAAATTTAGTGGGTATGGCAATAGAAGTGTTCACTCAGGAGGCAAAGAACATTTTTGATATCATCCTTACTTTTTAAGATATGTTTGATATTGCGCCGCTGTTCACCCTAATTCAGGCGATTTCCCGAGATTTAACATTGGAAATAAACCAATAATTTTATCTTAAAATGTCTCAAGCTGCGTAGGCGGTGGTGTCAGGTTTTTGGCAATAGTGTAGAATGCTAGAACATTGCATAATCTAACAGGATCCAGAGAACATATTTGTTACTCTTTACAGTTGTTTTGCCAGACTTCGAAATGTGCAGTTTTATACCGAAAACCCAATGGCAGCAGGCCCGGACGGGCGCTCCGCCGCCCGGCGCTAGTTCCGCGTATGGCACACCATGATTTCTAACAGATTATCAAGCATACCAGATGCTTAGCTGGAAAATGACAGCTGCATCTGGAGCTGTGTTGACGACTTGCAATTTACTTCCGAAAGTAGTTCATAGCTCGCTTCGTGTTGCCTGTGACTGAGAGGGTCGCGAATTTAGCATGTTTACCGTGTTTCATCAGCAGTTAATATCATACTTTAACTATCAACTTTCACACGAGCTGCGTCGTTTAGCCTGAATGGCGTCCACGGCTGAGCGTGCTGAGCGTGGTAAGCTGGATACTGGACAGCCAGACTCGGAATGTGTGCGTGCTATCGCCGTGTCTCTTACCTGAGTTGCCTGGGCGTCGTGTGACAAATGCAGACGGTGCCCGCCCGTAAGCCCCAATTATCAGCATATCATCATATCCTGCCATCGCCCGTAAGCCCCAATTATCATCATATCATCATATCCTGTCATCGCCAGTAAGCCCCAATTATCAGCATATCATCATATCCTGCCATCGCCCGTAAGCCCCCATTATCATCATATCATCATATTCTGCCATCGCCCGTAAGCCCCAATTATCAGCATATCATCATATCCTGCCATCGCCCGTAAGCCCCAATTATCAGCATATCATATCCTGCCATCGCCCGTAAGCCCCAATTATCATCATATCCTGCCATCGCCCGTAAGCCCCAATTATCATCATATCCTGTCATCGCCCGTAAGCCCCAATTATCATCATATCATATCCTGCCACCGCCCGTAAGCCCCAATTATCAGCATATCATCATATCCTGCCAGCGCCCGTAAGCCCCAATTATCATCATATCATCATATCCTGCCATCGCCCGTAAGCCCCAATTATCAGCATATCATCATATCCTGACAAAACCCGTAAGCCCCAATTATCAGCATATCATCATATCCTGCCATCGCCCGTAAGCCCCAATTATCAGCATATCATCATATCCTGCCATCGCCCGTAAGCTCCAATTATCAGCATATCATCATATCCTGCCATCGCCTGTAAGCCCCAATTATCATCATATCATCATATCCTGCCATCGCCCGTAAGCCCCAATTATCATCATATCATATCCCGCCATCGCCCGTAAGCTCCAATTATCAGCATATCATCATATCCTGTCATCGCCTGTAAGCCCCAATTATCAGCATATCATCATATCCTGCCATCGCCCGTAAGCCCCAATTATCATCATCATCGCAGAGTCCCGTTACAGAAGCAAAGCGTGATTAGTGGATGGGGAGGGGAAGCTTCTCTTGTGTGGTGAAATAACTGCCCTGGATATTTGCACGGCCGCTGTTTAACCGTATAATAAACTGCAGCAGAGAAGTTCAACTTCAGGCATAAATGTCGCAGGTGATATGCAGGCGTCCGAGACATACGAGCGTTCAAGCTAACTTAACCCGATTTTTGGCCGATCGGTTTCAATCTTACAGGATTTCATAAGGTCAGAAGTACCTACAATTCGTATAACTCGGATTTGTGTATATCGGTGACCTAAGGTCGGGTAATTGCGTGACCACCCATTATTTGTCAATGGGGAAATATTAAAATGCTTCCTATTCCGAGGATACGCATTATATCAGTCCAATTCCTTCTGGTTCATGTTATCATAGGCCATTATTGATGACCCAGGTGCATGTTTTGCTCAGTGACCCCTAAAGGGTCAGCCGAGGTCATCTGAGGTCACCATCACTTGTTTTATTTATTTATTTATTTATTGAGTCAACAACCACAGGCACAGGGCCCACTTACGGTTGCAGTCATGCTGCCTCATGCAACAGGAAATTAAAACATTCACAAACTACATGAGTTTGTGAATAACTCTCGACAGAATGACGATAGAGAAGTGAAACCAGCACCAATGTGTTTGTCTCGTCGAGACACGTCTCCAAGTGTGCAACATGACCTACTTGGGTCACCACTTGACATTGACCTGAGGTCAAATTTCTAAGTTGACTTAAACTGGTCAACTTGAATATGATTCGAAGCGCCTTGACGAGACAAACCCGATGGCGTCAATATCATTGCCTTATCTTTATTAGGTAAAAGTTATTTGCGAAGAAGAGTTTTGCCAAAAATGACATTTTTTTTGCGTTTTATGACCTCTGGAGCCTTAACTATTGACCTGGACTAAAATCTGAGGACACCATATCGATTGCATTTTTCAAGAGCTTTCGATTGCCGTTTTCCGTTTGTTCCTAGTTATAATAGTTCCTGAGACATTTGAGGTTAATGGAGCGAAGTCCTGCAACTGGGAAATCTGACCTTTGATGACCTACGGTGACCTCAATATTGACCTGAGCCAAAAAAAATGGACCGAAATAGTGTCAACATGATTTTTGACGAGCTTTCGAACAGTATTTTCGGTTTTTGTCTGCGTCCCATAGGAGTCCAGTTCGAGGGGGCGTCTAAACGCCCCCCCCCCCCCCCCGTGGCACTGCGAAGGTGGCGCCGAGCACCGGCACGGGTTAATCAGCTGTTCATCAGATAGAAATACAACTTCTGAGTGGTTTCAGCCACAATAGCTTGCAAGAAAGATCAAGAATGCGCACTTCCCGGACATTGATGATTAATTATATGATTGTTTCAACTGCGCGGGCTTTGCGATACTCGACAGCACTCATTATAATTATAATGCTCTTTATAATTAACTCCTTAAAGGGAAATGATGACCTTTTGCCACAAAAATGAAGTTATTACTTGAAATCGACAGAGGAGACCCAAATATATTGTAAATTCATCACATTTTGCATAAAAACTGTCCTACGGAAATATTTTTCAAGTTAAAGTTGATAAGCGTTCCACACTTTTAACGACCGGTACTTGCAAGTACTTTTGGTCCTCATCAAACTGCGGGATTCTCCAGTATTGTTTTTTTACACAATGGAGTGGACAATATATTTTGCGTTCTGCTTGTTGTGATTATATGCCCGACGATCGTCTACAATTAACAGCCATTGAATAAAAAGGTACCAAATTAGCAGTCAACTGATGCATATACCGGCAGTCTAGTTAGGGGATGTGACCCTCAATTTTTGAAAATTGCATCATTTATTGTCAACATTAAGAGTTTTGTATAGTTTTGTCTCTGGCTGTATATAATACTATGACACTATATTATCATGAAAAAGAATCATTTTTCCCCCAAAATTAACAAACAATACAAAAACTGGCAATTAAGTCGGAAGCTCATCGATGCACATCGGCGGCGACTTATTTAGTGTCGGCGATTTGTTTAGAGGTAATTCAACAACGTTGAACAGATTGATACAAAACCGCCAGAGATGTGTCGCTTTCCAATAGTGGAGGAAAATACCGATCATGAACTCCTTAAGAAGTATATGTACTTGCTTTTTCATTTTTCCAAACTTCCAACTTTGAATTAGCGAATTATTATATTTAATTCTTAAATTTGTATCACATCACTTTAATACCTTAACCCTATTTGTAACAGGGGGGGCGGATTCCGCCCCCCCCCCCTCATGTTTTTCGCAGATATCTCCAGAACGGCTGGGAGCAGGCCCATGAAATTTTGGGACTTTTCATAGAATTGAATACCGCATTTGGAGTCAAAATTTTGAGTTTTTAGCCTGAACAGAGGCGGTTCCAGGGTACAGTTTTGGGTGGGTTCGGAGGCGATATTTGGCGATAATACGGAAATGCGATCTTCACGGTTTCTTCCTAACTGCCTCAAGTATGAAGGAGTTACATCGGTTCACGGTGATTGCAACAAGTGAAAATTAGTTGATGTTAATGAAATATCATACAAATTCCATGGCAGAGGTGGTTTCAGGGGCTTGAAAAGGGGGGTTTCCAGGAAGTATTCAATGCTTGGCGGGAAGCAAATAGAGCAATGCAAGGGGCATTTATAGTTATCAAGATGTAAAGATAGCTTCTGCTTCCATTATTTGCATAATTTATTACATACAGAGTTTCAGGGGCGTGTTCAGGCACATGAAAAGGGGGGGGAGTGACTGGCTTGGTGATGACGATATGCCAGCGATAACGGCGCAATAGACGGTTAGCTTATAATGATATATGCACATATGAGGCCAGAAAAGGGAATAAAGTCTTTTTTTTTGCAGAGGCGCGCTCAGGAATGGAAGAAAGGGGGTCACATTATTGCAAGGAAACTAAGAGGCATGGGCGTACAATGACATAACATACTGTAGTTGTCGGATGAAACACGCACCACAGGCTACTCTACGAACGATTATAAGATAATAGGCGAGTCCAGGTAGGGTAAAAGAGGGGTAGGCAATGTTAATTGAAGTTGTAAGTGAAATAGTCACTGTTGATTAGTTAGTATCATAATAGCGGATAATATATTTATCAAAAGGTATTGAGCCGCCCAGTTTGGATCCTGGATACGCCTATGATGAAGTACAACATGCAAAAAGGAACTATCTACGATCAGTAACATATTTATAGTGCTGGGTAGCAACTTGTCTGCGGTTAATATTTTTTCCAGTTTTACCCCCCTTTTTCACTAACCTGGTACCGCCTATGGCAAGGAAATATGATTTTTAACTGTTTTGCCTAATGTCACAATCACATACCATTTCATTTCTTTTAAAAAAACATAAAAAAATGGTTTTATTACGCATTTACTTCACCCCCATATTGAGTGACCTGCACACGCCTATGATTTTTGAATTTTCAAACGCCACTGTCATATATCAATTTCCAATTCAATCTCTATCGATTCGTATTAATTGTGTTAAAATCGGTCGATAAACATGAAAGCTATGTTGGATACAAAATACCACTAAAATTTGTGTTTTTTGCCCCCTGTTGCCCCCTATCAAAATTTAGATTTTTGTATTATTATTTAGAAATGTAGATCGTGTTGAGGGGAACCAAACACCGTTTCATTTTTGAAAATCGGACGGGTAGATCTCGAGATCTCCGGGGGGGGGCGGAATCCGCCCCCCCCCCCCCCCCTGTTACAAATAGGGGTAGCCAGGAGCCTGTTACAAATAGGGTTAACCCGCACGGCGCTGGGGGGGGGGGGTAAATTTTACCCCCTCCCCCTCTCCCGGATTTTCTCAATAACTTGAAAACTATGACAGATATCGAAGTGAAACCTACGGTACCTTATGGTGCATCAATTCTACATCTTCTGGTAAAATTTTATTGAAATTCGTTTTAAAAAAAATTGTGAGGTAATGACGTTTTAGTGACGTCATGTCATGTCATTTTTGGTGACAAAAAAAAAGTTAAATGTTTGCAAAATCGTAGAAAATATCGTGTTAATGCAAATCGCAAATAAAAGGCGTTAAAAGAAAGGAAATAACATTGTCTTTAAAATGGCTATCTCGGATTTTCAAAATTTGGGGTTTTTTGACCCAAAAAAAAGAAGCAAAAAACTGATTTTTTGGAAGAATTTCCACAGAAGTTTGTTGTTGAAGATTTGAGGAAAAAAAACGGGAGATTTGTTAGAGAACCGAGTACGAACGATCCTCAAACCAAATTTCAAAGCAATATGTTTATTTTTGACTGAGTTATGGCTCTCTAAGAATAAGTAACTCATGACGTCATTTTTATTATTGCGTTTTTGGCTTTTACTGACCAGATACAGACAAATAAATGCCACCACTATATTTCTAAGACAAAACTAGTCTAGAAACATGCAATGTTTATTTAGATTAATCAATTTCAAATTTTGACCTTATTGTGAGCTGACCTTGACCTGAAGGCCATTATATGGTGTCAGGCTGTGAAAATGGCTGCTTCTATCGAATTCCACGTGTAAAATAACCCATACAACATGTGTCGCATGGCTTTCGTAGACCTGTGGGCTGTGACCTTTTGTGACCTGACCTTGACCTTGACCTTTGTTTACAATTTCACTTTTACTTATGCGGGAGATGCATTGTACATTTGGGAGCACATTGTGAGATAATAGTTGCAATACAAGGCTTTGGATGAAAAGTATAGCCCAAAAATCCAAATACTTAAATTTTGACACTTGACCTGACCGTGACCTGACATGTCACCTTATGCTAATAATTTCGGGTATGCGTTAGATTCTTCTCACAGAGAGCTTTCGAGCGCCGCCTTGCGCGTCTCGCTGCGGTTATTGGTTCGGTAGATACGAGGGGGGGTAAAATTTACCCCCCAGCACCGGACGTTCGGATGGAGACCCAGCGCCGCGCGGGTTAACCCTCGCTCTACGGGAGTTTTTTTCACCTTCGCTCTACGAGGGGGGGGGCTGACAGCTCCCCCTGTTAACTTCCAAACCAAGCAACTTAGAGCAATGCGGTAAGAACCAGCATGTTGCCCGTCATGAGAGGAATCTAACAGTATGCGATGTTTAGGCTTTATGTCAACGGGTGACCTTCCAGGTGAAGTGAATGACCTCGGATCGACCACGTCCAGAACAGCGATGTTGCTGTCAGAAAACCTAAAAATTAGAAATGGATAAATGTAAATAAAAAGGCATGTTCCTAGACCATTCTTGTCTCAGAAATGCAGAAAAGGTAATTATTTGCTCGTATCTTGTCCAAAAAAAAGTCCCCAAAAAGTTATTTTAAAAAAAATGACGTCATGATTTTCTTACATTTAGGGAGTCATCACCCGGTCACAAATAGAGATATTGCTTTTAAATTTGGTTTGGGTATTGTATTATATATCTTCCGGTTTTTCTATTATCTTCGAAAATTGTGATTTTTGGTGATTTCCCCGCAGCAAATCAGTTATTTTATTTTTATTTTAGGGATCAAAAACCCAAAATTTCGGAAATCCGGGATTGCCATTTTAAAGAATGCCAACTTGTATCTTTGCCGAATTGCGTTTGCAATTTACTTCAAAACTCTGTTTTCTACGATTTTTCAAATATTTTTCGTTTTTCCAACAACATGACGTCATCAAAACATGATTATCTCCCAAAATAAATAACCAATTTGAATGGTATTTTTACAGCATACGTATAATTGTTGTAAACTCTGCTACTGAAAATTTCAGCAAGATGCGCCGCGTGAGTAAAAAGTTATTCAAGAAAAACCTCAGGGGGCTGTCAGCCCCCCCCCCCCCCCCCCCCGTAGGGCGAGGGTTAACGGTAGCCAAAGAAATTGTTGCTAACAAAATCAAAAGGTCATTATTTCCCTTTAAGTTATAAATAAGATACGAGGAACACCATTCTGAAACCTGCTTTAAGGTCAGTTATACAATTATGCATAATAGTTACAATTACGCAACTATAAATGGTTAATTATGTATGTATAAAAATAATGTAAACGCCTCGCTGTGTCTCCAAATCAACTGGCAGTCCATGAACAGGAACGGCATCGTTAAGCTCACCATGAGCTCTGCATGTAGGAGTGTGTGCTGGAGTTGGTTGTCAGCATTGTGCCCAGTTCTATGGGATTGGTAAGGGAGTACGAGATACCGGCTTTGAATTTCGAATGGAAGCGCGATGCTGCTGCAGTAGGTGCTGACAGCTCGAGTCAGGTGGTGAGAAATCCCCGTCCATACATGCATTAGCATTACTATCAACATATATGCATTCAAATTGTCAATGTACGCCATCCCGTCCCAGGCGTCTTTATTTACATAGCCATCAGGAGGCTACACTTTGTTGCTCGGACTTCAAGGATACTCCCGGCAGAACGTATCCGCATGCGATACTTTTCTCTCTGTGTACGTGTGAAGTTTGTGGTTGGTTTTCGCCGTTTGAAGATCGCTGGCTGGCGAAGGCGTCAGCTCTGTCTCTGGTTGTCACGGGCTGGAGCTGATTATACTGTTCATCGCTGGCTGGCGAAGGCGTCAGCTCTGTCTCTGGTTGTCACGGGCTGGAGCTGATTATACTGTTCATCGCTGGCTGGCGAAGGCGTCAGCTCTGTCTCTGGTTGTCACGGGCTGGAGCTGATTATACTGTTCATCGCTGGCTGGCGAAGGCGTCAGCTCTGTCTCTGGTTGTCACGGGCTGGAGCTGATTATACTGTTCATCGCTGGCTGGCGAAGGCGTCAGCTCTGTCTCTGGTTGTAACGGGCTGGAGCTGATTATACTGTTCATCGCTGGCTGGCGAAGGTGTCAGCTCTGTCTCTGGTTGTCACGGACTGGAGCTGATTATACTGTTCATCGCTGGCTGGCGAAGGTGTCAGCTCTGTCTCTGGTTGTCACGGACTGGAGCTGATTATACTGTTCATCGCTGGCTGGCGAAGGCGTCAGCTCTGTCTCTGGTTGTCACGGGCTGGAGCTGATTATACTGTTCATCGCTGGCTGGCGAAGGCGTCAGCTCTGTCTCTGGTTGTCACGGACTGGAGCTGATTATACTGTTCATCGCTGGCTGGCGAAGGCGTCAGCTCTGTCTGGTTGTCACGGGCTGAAGCTGATTATACTGTTCATTGCTGGCTGGCGAAGGTGTCAGCTCTGTCTCTGGTTGTCACGGACTGGAGCTGATTATACTGTTCATCGCTGGCTGGCGAAGGCGTCAGCTCTGTCTCTGGTTGTCACGGGCTGGAGCTGATTATACTGTTCATTGCTGGCTGGCGAAGGTGTCAGCTCTGTCTCTGGTTGTCACGGGCTGGAGCTGATTATACTGTTCATCGCTGGCTGGCGAAGGCATCAGCTCTGTCTCTGGTTGTCACGGGCTGTCGCTGGCTGGCGAAGGCGTCAGCTCTGTCTCTGGCGGCGATTGTCACGGGCTGGAGCTGATTATACTGTTCATCGCTGGCTGGCGAAGGTGTCAGCTCTGTCTCTGGTTGTCACGGGCTGGAGCTGATTATACTGTTCATCGCTGGCTGGCGAAGGTGTCAGCTCTGTCTCTGGTTGTCACGGGCTGGAGCTGATTATACTGTTCATCGCTGGCTGGCGAAGGTGTCAGCTCTGTCTCTGGTTGTCACGGGCTGGAGCTGATTATACTGTTCATCGCTGGCTGGCGAAGGCGTCAGCTCTGTCTCTGGTTGTCACGGGCTGGAGCTGATTATACTGTTCATCGCTGGCTGGCGAAGGTGTCAGCTCTGTCTCTGGTTGTCACGGGCTGGAGCTGATTATACTGTTCATTGCTGGCTGGCGAAGGTGTCAGCTCTGTCTCTGGTTGTCACGGGCTGGAGCTGATTATACTGTTCATCGCTGGCTGGCGAAGGCATCAGCTCTGTCTCTGGTTGTCACGGGCTGTCGCTGGCTGGCGAAGGCGTCAGCTCTGTCTCTGGTTGTCACGGGCTGGAGCTGATTATACTGTTCATCGCTGGCTGGCGAAGGTGTCAGCTCTGTCTCTGGTTGTCACGGGCTGGAGCTGATTATACTGTTCATCGCTGGCTGGCGAAGGTGTCAGCTCTGTCTCTGGTTGTCACGGGCTGGAGCTGATTATACTGTTCATCGCTGGCTGGCGAAGGTGTCAGCTCTGTCTCTGGTTGTCACGGGCTGGAGCTGATTATACTGTTCATCGCTGGCTGGCGAAGGTGTCAGCTCTGTCTCTGGTTGTCACGGGCTGGAGCTGATTATACTGTTCATCGCTGGCTGGCGAAGGTGTCAGCTCTGTCTCTGGTTGTCACGGGCTGGAGCTGATTATACTGTTCATCGCTGGCTGGCGAAGGTGTCAGCTCTGTCTCTGGTTGTCACGGGCTGGAGCTGATTATACTGTTCATCGCTGGCTGGCGAAGGTGTCAGCTCTGTCTCTGGTTGTCACGGGCTGGAGCTGATTATACTGTTCATCGCTGGCTGGCGAAGGTGTCAGCTCTGTCTCTGGTTGTCACGGGCTGGAGCTGATTATACTGTTCATCGCTGGCTGGCGAAGGTGTCAGCTCTGTCTCTGGTTGTCACGGGCTGGAGCTGATTATACTGTTCATCGCTGGCTGGCGAAGGTGTCAGCTCTGTCTCTGGTTGTCACGGGCTGGTGCTGATTATACTGTTCAGACAAACCTGGGACCACTAATGGCACATTTAACGTTATTTTTGTCTCCAAGAGAAGGCATACATTTTTGGTCAGTCCTTCGTCGTTTGGTAGAACTGCATGATATTTTTGGGGGGAGGTTGACGTCTGTTTGTTGGTGCTGTTATTTACTTTTTTCGGATGTTTCCTGGGGATTTGAGGCAGACAGGGCGGCTGTGGTCGGCTGTGCTCGGCTGTGCTCGGCTGTGCTCGGCTGTGCTCGGCTGTACTCGGCTGTGCTCGGCTGTACTCGGCTGTGCTCGGCTGTACTCGGCTGTACTCGGCTGTGCTCGGCTGTACTCGGTGTGCTCGGCTGTGCTCGGCTGTACTCGGCTGTGCTCGGCTGTACTCGGCTGTACTCGGCTGTGCTCGGCTGTGCTCGGCTGTACTCGGCTGTGCTCGGCTGTGCTCGGCTGTACTCGGCTGTGCTCGGCTGTGCTCGGCTGTGCTAGGCTGTGCTCGGCTGTGCTCGGCTGTACTCGGCTGTACTCGGCTGTGCTCGGCTGTGCTCGGCTGTGCTCGGCTGTACTCGGCTGTGCTCGGCTGTGCTCGGCTGTGCTCGGCTGTGCTCGGGAGTGCTCGGCTGTACTCGGCTGTACTCGGCTGTGCTCGGCTGTACTCGGCTGTGCTCGGCTGTGCTCGGCTGTGCTCGGCTGTGCTCGGCTGTGCTCGGCTGTGCTCGGCTGTGCTCGGCTGTGCTCGGCTGTGCTCGGCTGTGCTCGGCTGTGCTCGGCTGTGCTCGGCTGTGCTCGGGTGTGCTCGGCTGTGCTCGGCTGTGCTCGGCTGTGCTCGGCTGTGCTCGGCTGTGCTCGGCTGTACTCGGCTGTACTCGGCTGTACTCGGCTGTGCTCGGCTGTGCTCGGCTGTACTCGGCTGTACTCGGCTGTACTCGGCTGTACTCGGCTGTACTCGGCTGTACTCGGCTGTGCTCGGCTGTACTCGGCTGTACTCGGCTGTACTCGGCTGTGCTCGGCTGTGCTCGGGAGTGCTCGGCTGTGCTCGGCTGTGCTCGGCTGTGCTCGGCTGTGCTCGGCTGTGCTCGGCTGTGCTCGGCTGTGCTCGGCTGTGCTCGGCTGTGCTCGGCTGTGCTCGGCTGTGCTCGGCTGTGCTCGGCTGTGCTCGGCTGTGCTCGGCTGTGCTCGGCTGTGCTCGGCTGTGCTCGGCTGTGCTCGGCTGTGCTCGGCTGTGCTCGGCTGTGCTCGGCTGTGCTCGGCTGTGCTCGGCTGTGCTCGGCTGTGCTCGGCTGTGCTCGGCTGTGCTCGGCTGTGCTCGGCTGTGCTCGGCTGTGCTCGGCTGTGCTCGGCTGTGCTCGGCTGTGCTCGGCTGTGCTCGGCTGTGCTCGGCTGTGCTCGGCTGTGCTCGGCTGTGCTCGGCTGTGCTCGGCTGTGCTCGGCTGTGCTCGGCTGTGCTCGGCTGTGCTCGGCTGTGCTCGGCTGTGCTCGGCTGTGCTCGGCTGTGCTCGGCTGTGCTCGGCTGTGCTCGGCTGTGCTCGGCTGTGCTCGGCTGTGCTCGGCTGTGCTCGGCTGTGCTCGGCTGTGCTCGGCTGTGCTCGGCTGTGCTCGGCTGTGCTCGGCTGTGCTCGGCTGTGCTCGGCTGTGCTCGGCTGTGCTCGGCTGTGCTCGGCTGTGCTCGGCTGTGCTCGGCTGTGCTCGGCTGTGCTCGGCTGTGCTCGGCTGTGCTCGGCTGTGCTCGGCTGTGCTCGGCTGTGCTCGGCTGTGCTCGGCTGTGCTCGGCTGTGCTCGGGACCAGCGGGTACCCTGTCAGCAGGCGCCCTTCCCAGCGCTGCAGACGGTTGGATCCATTCGTGACACGGAAGCAGGTGCAGCAGGTGGTGCGCCAGTGCCCGGCTTGTCAGTCTATCGCTCCGGCTCCACACTTCACAGCGATAGTAACATGGTACGCTGAGCGTGACGAAGAATTGGCACCGAGTGAGCATGACATCTGCCATGTTGGTGGCCAGCATTACCTCTCGCTGGTGGATTGCGGCCCCTCCCGGTGCTCCATGTGGGGGCAACTCAGGCGACATGACACGTCCAGTGTTATCGCTCAGCTGGAGGCGGTGTTCCTGGAGAGGTGCTCCATGTGGGGGCAACTAGGCGACATGACACGTCCAGTGTTATCGCTCAGCTGGAGGCGGTGTTCCTGGAGAGGTGCTCCATGTGGGGACAACTAGGCGACATGACACGTCCAGTGTTATCGCTCAGCTGGAGGCGGTGTTCCTGGAGAGGTGCTCCATGTGGGGGCAACTAGGCGACATGACACGTCCAGTGGTATCGCTCAGCTGGAGGCGGTGTTCCTGGAGAGGTGCTCCATGTGGGGGCAACTAGGCGACATGACACGTCCAGTGGTATCGCTCAGCTGGAGGCGGTGTTCCTGGAGAGGTGCTCCATGTGGGGGCAACTCGGCGACATGACACGTCCAGTGGATCCGGCGTGGTGTTTGACGCACGCGTTGGTCAGTCTGTGTTTGACGCACGCATTGGTCAGTCTGTGTTTGCCATTTATTTTTATTTTATAAATTTAGTCCGAATGTTTTTGAATAGATGGATTTCCGAGGTCAGGCCCCGCACTAAGCATAGCTTGTTGCGCAGGCCCTGACCCCACCACCCGATCAAGCAATTCCTGGTGTCCAGCAGGACTTAGAAGCGAAAGTTGTACATGCCCGACATACCGGGACACGGTCCGCCCCGCCCTCTGACGTCACCTGACCTTGAGTGCGACCGCTGCCACCGGCTGCAGGCCATCCCAGTCAGGGGCAAACAGCGAGCGCCGAACCGACTCGAACCTGGGCTGCCACTACCGGGTGAGGTCAGAAGTCCGGCGCTCTCCCGACTGAGCTACAGGAGCGGACTTGTAGAACATTGTCTGTTAACGTGAGAGCGCTGCTTTGCTGGTTGTCATATGACATTGGCCATGAGCTCAAGACGGTACCAAAGCGACTCAGGAAAGGTCTAGGTCTAAGGTGACTCGTATTGTAAAACACTGCTAGGCAGACGTCACTCCTTTGCTGAATCTCAATGTGTCTTGGAAACAAAACTCTGCCCTCGGTTTATAAAACCCGAGACGGTAACGGAGGCTTTAACATACGCTATAACACAAACCATGATGTCATGTGACGACACCTCTCCAAACAAGGTATATAATACCCTATCAGCAATATAATACCCTATCAGAGTAAGTGCTTCCATGCTCCCTCGCCGCCGCGCCGGGCCAATTGCCGCACGTATCGGTTCGCCCGGGCCGTCACGCGCCGTCCGGAAAGCGTGAACTGGGCTAGGAAAAACGCCCATAACTCGGCTCCACCCTATCTTGCCTATCTAGATGTTTTTGAAACATGTTCCTTACATATGTAGGCTCATTTTTTAAGGTATCCTGAATCTCTGCAACCACAGGAAATTTTTGCCGGACTACGGAAATTTTGACATCGTGAAATGTATTCATTTCATACATGCATCAATAAATTGTTCCATAAAAGTATGACGTGTAATACAAGTTTAAAAATAAATACTGCATATCATTATAAGATTGTTTGGAGATTCTGAAACAATTCAGGCTTATCCTAATATCTTCAAATTTGGTTGAGATACTGGCCGCCAAACTTAAGCGTTTTTGGATCGCCCAGATACCCCCAAAAATGTCGCAACCACAACGTCATACTTTGGTCCCACACCAGGAGTTTTTGGGCCGCTCAAAACCAACAGCATACATGGCTTCCTATGCTTCGAAGCATTCTTAATCAAAATGTGTTGGTTTGAAGAGAATGCTTGACAACTCACAATTTGCCATTCTGGCCACATCTGGGACGGAGTTATGACATGGTGCGCCGGCTCGGCCGGCCGGGACCTGGCGCTGCTGGCGCAGTGTAACCATACAGTGATGACGCACCGCACGTACGGCTTCATGGCGGCGTTCCTGACGCGGGGAGACGTGCTGGTGCTCACCGCGTTCGGAGAGCGGGAGAGCGTCCTCACCAGGGGGATGCGGGAGAGTGGCCTCTTCAATCTGACAGAGATACCCGTGCTGTGATGTGGAGACGTGACCAGGCTGCTCCAGCTACAGTCAATGTTTGATGTCTTTTACGGATTCCAAGGTCGTCCGTTGTCCTTTGTAATGCTGCTAATGTTGACCTTTGTTTTGTACTAATACTATTTTAAATAAATTAAGTCGTAATGGTTTGATTGGATGTATTTCCGAGATCAGGACCCACGCTAAGCAAAGCTTGTTGCGATTGTTCTGGACCCGCTATCTAATCGAGCAATTCCAGGGTGCAGTTCATGGTACCTACGGTTCGGCGGTCAACCGCAGACTCTAAGCCCCGCCCCTTTTATCATGCGTCATCACTGGCAGGCGTCTTATGAACACTGAATGCCGCGATGCGCCACTTTACGTGACATTTCATCCTGCGGTCGCTTCGTACCGACTGCAGGAACCGTAGCCGACCACAGCCGTGTGACGTCATACCTTTCGCCCCATCCCCACTTTCCGTTATCCCCCTGCTGTCGACCACTTCCGACCGCCGAACCGCAGCCGACCGCAGCCGTGTGACGTCATACCTTTCGCCCCATCCCCACTTTCCGTTATCCCCCTGCTGTCGACCACTGCCGACCGCCGAACCGCAGCCGACCGCCGAACCGCAGCCGACCGCAGCCGTGTGACGTCATACCTTTCGCCCCATCCCCACTTTCCGTTATCCCCCTGCTATCGACCACTGCCGACCGCCGAACCGCAGCCGACCGCAGCCGTGTGACGTCATACCTTTCGCCCCATCCCCACTTTCCGTTATCCCCCTGCTGTCGACCACTGCCGACCGCTGAGCCGCAGCCAACCGCAGGGTCCATGAACATTGAACAGCACTCTGGTCACCGGCAGAATTTAGTGGCGAAAGTTAAACGTCCCCCAACGTCTGGGGACGGTCCACCCGGTCCGCTGGTCTCAGATGAACGCGGCCGCTGCCACCGGCCGCAGGTCATTCCCGCCAGGGGCAAATGGCGCGTAGCGTCTCGAACCCACCTTACAAGGGTGGGTCTGATATACAGTCCAGCGCTCTCCCGACTGAGCTACACGTGCGCACAACTTAAGGCTATAGTGGCGCTCTCCCGACTGAGCTACACGTGCGCACAACTTAATGCTATAGTGGAATTAATACGGGACGGCCTATTTTGCCATTCTCCGGAATCCGTCCATCTCATCCTTGTTTCATGAGAATTCAGAAGCCAAAAAGTACGCTCGTCTCATTTTGCGAGTATCTGGTATCTGAGCTTCCGTATGAAGCTTACCGAGCTTAGCTATAAAGGGCGGCTTTGTGATGTCTAATATTGCGTTGCTGGTGGTGGTATGTGTTAGTGTTAGTCGCTGTGCACTGCACTAACCGGGAACACCAGATCAGCACGGGATTCATATGGAGATGACGCGCTGCACCGACTCTGGGCCAGCACAGGACCAACCTGGCAATATCCTATGTCTCAACATCCGTGGAGTTTATGGCCCTAGGAGTCCTACTCCGCCACGGTTCTAGAAGAAAAAAACGGCTGGGATTATTCGATTATAGAATTCGATAAAATCCAACAGCGGCAGCGTGATAATAACCGTGTCGACAGGCACAGGGCTATAGGTAGGTAAAGGTATGTACCTGCCATACTCATACAAAATAACATGATTCATTTACGAACCAGAATTGACTGGGTGGGCAATCATATTTATGCACTTGCTTAACACGCGCACGGCTGGGGGTCTGCGCCAACCACAAACGGCCGGGGATGGTGATTTCAGCCCTCCCCCCCCCCCCCCCCCCAGGATCTCGGAAGATCCAAGTAGGTCATGTTGCATATTGGAAGACATGTCTCGATGAGGCAAACACATTAGTACCAGTTTCACTTATCTGTCTTCATTCTGTAGAGAGTTATAGACAAAAAAGTGTTGGTGACCTCGGATGACCTCAGCTGACCCTGTAGGAGTCACTGAACAAAAAATACACCTGGGTCATCATGAATGGCCTATGCTAACATGATCCAGAAGGAATTGGGCTGCTATCATGCGT
The DNA here is from genome assembly GCA_036785665.1 of Chirona hameri. Taxonomy (NCBI): domain Eukaryota; kingdom Metazoa; phylum Arthropoda; class Thecostraca; order Balanomorpha; family Balanidae; genus Chirona; species Chirona hameri. The sequence continues at coordinate 147,031 of JAXIVJ010000569.1, forward strand.
ATCCTCGGAATAGGAAACATTTGAATAGTTCCCCATTGACTTATAATGGAGAGGTCACGAAATTGACCCGACCTTAGGTCACCGATATAAACAAATCTGAGATATACGAATTGTAGGTGCATACCTATGGCCTTATGACACCCTGTAAGTTTGAAACCGATCGGCTAAAAACTGTGGCTGTGGTATGACTACAGACGTTTTGGAGGTGGGGTAACGTGACCTGGCCTGGTGACCTGGCCTGAGATGACCCGAGGTAAAGAAATTCAGACTATGTGGGTAATTGATGCTCAAAGAAAACAGCTGTGCCAAATTTGGCGGCGCTGCGCGCGGCCATTTTCCCGTTATTTATGAAAAACCGGGGGGGGGCGGAAATCACCCCCCCCCCCGGCCGTGCGCGTGTTAACAATCAAGTAGCTCGAAGCTTCGACTTATGTGAGCATTCGTAAAGCAGAAATGGCTGGTTGCCTTGGAAATAAACTGGTGCACGCTGTCCCGCATCACAGCGAAGTACTGCGGCGCAGCATCGGCTTCAGAAGCTGTGGCTCACATTCCGATCTGTCGCTGTGCGTCTGGGTAAATGAACAGCTCTGAACGTCTGGGTAAATGAACAGCTCTGAACGTCTGGGTAAATGAACAGCTCTGAACCAGCACCAGGGACGTTGCACGTCATGAAGGGTGTGGCGCGTGGCGGGTTGTCAGTGGCGTGGTGGTGTGCTCGCCAGGTGTGAGCGGCACGGGTGCTGCTCGGGCGCGGCTCCCTGGTGATCGCTTTGTTCATCCACATACAGCCGTGTACTGTGATAGTCTCCTCCCAGCGTACAGTCGGCTCCCTGGTGATCGCTGTGTCCATCCACATACAGTCGTGTACTGTGATAGTCTCCTCCCAGCGTACAGTCGGCTCCCTGGTGATCGCTGTGTTCATCCACATACAGCCGTGTACTGTGATAGTCTCCTCCCAGCGTACAGTCGGCTCCCTGGTGATCGCTGTGTTCATCCACATTCAGCCGTGTACTGTGATAGTCTCCTCCCAGCGTACAGTCGGCTCCCTGGTGATCGATGTGTCCATCCACATACAGCCGTGTACTGTGATAGTCTCCTCCCAGCGTACAGTCGGCTCCCTGGTGATCGCTGTGTCCATCCACATACAGCCGTGTACTGTGATAGTCTCCTCCCAGCGTACAGTCGGCTCCCTGGTGATCGCTGTATTCATCCACATACAGCCGTGTACTGTGATGGTCTCCTCCCAGCGTACAGTCGGCTCCCTGGTGATCGCTGTATTCATCCACATACAGCCGTGTACTGTGATAGTCTCCTCCCAGCGTACAGTCGGCTCCCTGGTGATGGCTGTGCTCATCCACATACAGCCGTGTACTGTGATGGTCTCCTCCCAGCGTACAGTCGGCTCCCTGGTGATCGCTGTGTTGATCCACATACAGCCGTGTACTGTGATAGTCTCCTCCCAGCGTACAGTCGGCTCCCTGGTGATCGCTGTGCTCATCCACATACAGCCGTGTACTGTGATGGTCTCCTCCCAGCGTACAGTCGGCTCCCTGGTGATCGCTGTGTTCATCCACATACAGCCGTGTACTGTGATAGTCTCCTCCCAGCGTACAGTCGGCTCCCTGGTGATCGCTGTGTTCATCCACATACAGCCGTGTACTGTGATAGTCTCCTCCCAGCGTACAGTCGGCTCCCTGGTGATCGCTGTGTTGATCCACATACAGCCGTGTACTGTGATAGTCTCCTCCCAGCGTACAGTCGGCTCCCTGGTGATCGCTGTGTTCATCCACATACAGCCGTGTACTGTGATAGTCTCCTCCCAGAGTACAGTCGGCTCCCTGGTGATCGCTGTGTCCATCCACATACAGCCGTGTACTGTGATGGTCTCCTCCCAGCGTACAGTCGGCTCCCTGGTGATCGCTGTGTTCATCCACATACAGCCGTGTACTGTGATGGTCTCCTCCCAGCGTACAGTCGGCTCCCTGGTGATCGCTGTGTTCATCCACATACAGCCGTGTACTGTGATGGTCTCCTCCCAGCGTACAGTCGTCCTTACCCTTACACGACTGTGAGTGCAGGCGGTCTGCCGTCGAGCTGGGCACAGCGACGGACACTGCGACAGACACAGGTGTCAGGTGGAGCGGCAACACCGGCGTGCCTCAGTGCGCAGTGTAGGCCTACTGCGACAGACACAGGTGCCAGGTGGAGCGGCAACACCGGCGTGCCTCAGTGCGCAGTGTAGGCCTACTGCGACGGACACAGGTGCCAGTTGGAGCGGCAACACCGGCGTGCCTCAGTGCGCAGTGTAGGCCTACTGCGACAGACACAGGTGCCAGGTGGAGCGGCAACACCGGCGTGCCTCAGTGCGCAGTGTAGGCCTACTGCGACGGACACAGGTGCCAGTTGGAGCGGCAACACCGGCGTGCCTCAGTGCGCAGTGTAGGCCTACTGCGAGAGACAGGTGCCAGTTGGAGCGGCAACACCGGCGTGCCTCAGTGCGCAGTGTAGGCCTACTGCGAGAGACAGGTGTCAGGTGGAGCGGCAACACCGGCGTGCCTCAGTGCGCAGTGTAGGCCTACTGCGAGAGACAGGTGTCAGGTGGAGCGGCAACACCGGCGTGCCTCAGTGCGCGGTGTAGGCCTACTGCGACAGACACAGGTGTCAGGTGGAGCGGCAACACCGGCGTGCCTCAGTGCGCAGTGTAGGCCTACTGCGAGAGACAGGTGTCAGGTGGAGCGGCAACACCGGCGTGCCTCAGTGCGCAGTGTAGGCCTACTGCGACAGACACAGGTGCCAGGTGGAGCGGCAACACCGGCGTGCCTCAGTGCGCAGTTTAGGCCTACTGCGAGAGACAGGTGTCAGGTGGAGCGGCAACACCGGCGTGCCTCAGTGCGCAGTGTAGGCCTACTGCGACAGACACAGGTGCCAGGTGGAGCGGCAACACCGGCGTGCCTCAGTGCGCAGTGTAGGCCTACTGCGACAGACACAGGTGCCAGGTGGAGCGGCAACACCGGCGTGCCTCAGTGCGCAGTGTAGGCCTACTGCGAGAGACAGGTGTCAGGTGGAGCGGCAACACCGGCGTGCCTCAGTGTGCAGTGTAGGCCTGCTGCGAGAGACAGGTGTCAGGTGGAGCGGCAACACCGGCGTGCCTCAGTGCGCAGTGTAGGCCTACTGCGAGAGACAGGTGTCAGGTGGAGCGGCAACACCGGCGTGCCTCAGTGTGCAGTGTAGGCCTACTGCGACAGACACAGGTGCCAGGTGGAGCGGCAACACCGGCGTGCCTCAGTGCGCAGTGTAGGCCTACTGCGACAGACACAGGTGCCAGGTGGAGCGGCAACACCGGCGTGCCTCAGTGCGCAGTGTAGGCCTACTGCGAGAGACAGGTGTCAGGTGGAGCGGCAACACCGGCGTGCCTCAGTGTGCAGTGTAGGCCTGCTGCGAGAGACAGGTGTCAGGTGGAGCGGCAACACCGGCGTGCCTCAGTGCGCAGTGTAGGCCTACTGCGAGAGACAGGTGTCAGGTGGAGCGGCAACACCGGCGTGCCTCAGTGTGCAGTGTAGGCCTACTGCGACAGACACAGGTGCCAGGTGGAGCGGCAACACCGGCGTGCCTCAGTGCGCAGTGTAGGCGACGCTTTAAGGGACACTCCCACCTTCCCAAAAAATGGTAAAATACATCGTTGAGCGGGGGGGGTTGTCGGGTTCTCAAAGCGAAATTCATTGACGGGGGATTTTTTTCTTCTAATTACCACTTCTTACAGCCAATGCAGGAACACGCGGGGCGGGGGACATCCTTGTACTGAATGCCCGTCATGCCCCTGTGTGTGTGTGTGTGTGTGTGTGTGTGTGTGTGTGTGTGTGTGTGTGTGTGTGTGTGTGTGTGTGTGTGTGTGTGTGTGTGTGTGTGTGTGTGTGTGTGTGTGTGTGTGTGCGTGTGCGTGTGCGTGTGCGTGTGCGTGTGCGTGTGCGTGTGCGTGTGCGTGTGCGTGTGCGTGTGCGTGTGCGTGTGCGTGTGCGTGTGCGTGTGCGTGTGCGTGTGCGTGTGCGTGTGCGTGTGCGTGTGCGTGTGCGTGTGCGTGTGCGTGTGCGTGTGGGTGTGGGTGTGTGGGGGGGGGGGGGGGGGATTTGCCCCTATTGCCCCCACTCCTCTGGATCCGCCAGTGGTAAAACCAGACAAACCCAATTTGACCTCTTCCGTCGCTTTAAAAAAAAGTGTAGCTGAGTTCATGCCGAGTCTGATCTTGACAAGTTGGAAATGCTAAAAATTGTGAGACCTCTACTCATAGCACCCATAAAATGCACCGGGATAAGTACCTAAGCATGGTGCAAAATGGGTGTCAGATTTAAAATTGGTACCTGAAATTACTTGAGTCTGTATATGACCTGAGGCCAAAGTAGCCATCCCAAGCTATAGTAATTTAAAATAACCTGGACAATGAAAAATATTAACTTTAACTACACATTCACAAAGTGTGAAATTTATTTGGCTACATGTGTACAGGGAAAAGGAAAACAACGATACCCAAGTCCCAGTCACAATTCCTCAAATACTGTCAAATGCGTTCCACGCACGCTATTCAGCGCTATAAACTCTGGCGCCAAAACACGACGTTTTTTAACTTACGTTGGTTGTAGGAATCGCTCCAGATCGAAAATAGCGCCAGATGCGCCACGCATATTTGGAAATGTCGAATACAAAGTCAAGGCCCATCATACTTAGGGACAGTGGCGTACCGAGTATCAACTATCAGGTCATGCAGGTCATGACCTGGTCCTTTGGACCCGAAGCGCCCTTGCAAAGCTGGCGCCCCTCCGATCAGTCACGACGCCCCTCTGGACAGTGACGGCGCTACTCCGGCCAGTGAGGACGCTCCCCCGGCCAGTGACGGCACTCGTGCGGCCAGTGACGACGCCCCCGGCCAGTGAGGGCGTCCCCTGCCATAGACGAAGCCTCTCCGGCCCGTGACAGCGGCCCTGCGGCCAGTGACCACGCTCCTCCGGCGAGTTACGGCGCCTCTCCGGCTAGTGACTGCCCCTCTTTGGCGAGTGACGGCGCCCCGCCGGTCAGTGACTCTCCTTTCGCACGGTGCGGAAGGAGAGGCGCCCCCCCCCCCCCCCTGGAAAATGTCGCCAATATTGGTGGCGGCCCTGTCGATCGGGTGGCTCCCCTCAAGGCCTGGTCCTTTGTGAATTTCTGCGTACGCCACTGCTTAGGGAGCCATAAGTCAGTCAACGCTCAAGATATTGCTTTGACATTTGGTTTGGGCATCGTCCATACTTGGTTCTCCAATATATATTCCGGCCTTTTCATATGATTTGATATTTTATATAATTGTATGCAGACGAAAAAATTGGAGAGAAAAAAATCCACAAAATGAACATTTCCGAACATGTTCAAAAACCGGAATATATATTGGAGAACGAAGTATAGACAATACCCAAACCGAATTTCAAAGCAATATCTTTAGTTTTGGCTGACTTATGGCTACTTAGGTATGATGGGTCTGGATTTTTTATTCGACATTTCCAAATATGCACGCGCCACTTTCCCTCCTGCTACCAAAATGCTACAAAATAGAGGAAAGACGAACGAGGAAAAAATAACTTTTGTTTTGGTCGCAAAAGGTTATTTTTCGCAGTCAGTACCCATTTTTCATCGCCAGTTTCAGCTCTTTTTGGGGGGGGGCTAATTTCTATTGCCGCCCCGTCGAGCGTGGGAGGGGGGGGGGGGGGGGCGTTTGCCTGCCGCCGCCCCCCCCCCCCCCCCCCCCCTCTGGATCAGCCAGTGTATATATTCCGGCTTTTTCATATGATTTGATATTTTATATGATTTTATGAAGGCAACAAATTGGAGAGAGAAAAATCCACAAAATCAAAATTTCTAAACATATTGAAAAACCGGAATATATATTGGAGAACGAAGTCTAGACAATAACCAAACCGAATGTCAAAGCAATATCTTTAGTTTTGGCTGACTTATGGCTACTAAGTATGATGGGTCTGGATTTTGTATTAGACACTTCCAAATATGCACGCGCCACTTTCCCTCCTGGTACCAAAATGCTACAAAATGGAGGAAACACGAACGAGGAAAATTTCCGATTTTTTTGTTCGCAAAAAGTTATTTTTCGCAGTCGGTACCCATTTTTCATCGCCAGTTTCAGCGAATTTGGGGGGTAATTTCTTTTGCCGCCCCCGTCGAGCGTGGGATGGGGAGGGGCTTGCAGGGGGGCAAGCCCCTCCCAGGGGGCTATTTCCAGGGGGGCTACTGCAGGGGGGGGGGGGGGTATTTCCGCCCCTCCCTCAGGTTTTTCGCAGATAGCGGAAAAACGGATAGATAAAGAAGTTAAACAAACAACAATGTGTTTGTCTCGTCGAGACACGTCTTCCCATATGCAACATGCCCTATTTGGGTCACCACTTGACCTTGACCTGAGGTCACATTTTTAAGTTGACCTAACAAGGACACCATTTATATCATTCGAAACGCCTTGACGAGATCACCACAATGGCGTGATCAGTGTTCCGTTATTTTGATTAAGTAAACAGTTAATAGCGAAAAACGATTTTGCGGAAAAAAAATACTTTTTTCTTTTTTGACCTCTGGAGCTCAAATATTGACCTGATATCAATTTTGAGGACACCTTGTCGATTGCAAATTTCACTGGCTGGAGTTTGCTTTTTCCGTTTGTTTCTAACTAGCATAGTTTCCGAGAGATATGGGTTTTTCTGGAGCGATGTCCTCAAACAGGAAAAAGCTGGAAAATTTGACATTCGATGACCTCTGGTGACCTCAATTTTAACCTGACCTAAAACAATACTAAATACTCTCGATAGAACTTTTATCAAGCTATCAAATGACGTTTTCCGCTTGTCGCTACGTAGCTTAGTTTTCGGGATCTCACGGGGGCGGAAATCACCCCCCCCCCCCCCCCCTGCAGTTCGTGTTCGGCGCAAAGTCCCTGCAGTTCGCGGGTTAAAACAAGTTGACTATCATCACCATTTGGTAAAGAGAGGTGACGTCATCGGCTTTAGACCCCTATTCAAATACACGTGGGATTTATTCGTTACAATTGTCAAGATCAAGCTCGAATTTCTTTTTGATTAGACCTATGTGGTTGTTTTAACTGCTACCCTACTTAATTCCAATGCAAATCCAACAACATGGCTATCTCAACTCAAAACTAATGTTAAGGTGGGAGTGTCCCTTTAACACGCGCCCTGGAGGGGGGCGAAATCCGCCCACCCCTCCGGTTTTTCGAAGATAGCGCAAAAACGGCGGCGCTGCGCGCCGCCGTTTTTTGTATACCTGTTTAGAAATGAACTTCCCGCATTATGTAAAATTCTTGGCCTCAGGTCATCTCAGGTCAGGTCACCAGACCAGGTCACGTGATGACCTCAACTCCAAAACGTTTGCAGTAGTACCACAGCCACAGTTTTACGCCGATCGGTTTCAATCTTGCAAGACTTCATAAGGTCATAGATACCAACAATTTGTTTATCTCGGATTTCTAATATCGATGACCTAAGGTCAGGTCAATTTTGTGACCGCCAACACGGTTTTATCAATAACTATCGACATAATGAAGATAGAGAAGATAAAACGGTACCAATATGTTTGTCTCGTTGAGACACGTCTCCCAATATGCAACATGACCAACTTGGGTCACCACTTGACCTTGACCTGAGGTCAAATTTCTCAGTTGACCTAACCCGGTCACCATGAATATGATTCGAAGCGCCTTGACAAGACACACGCGATGTTGTAAACATTATTGCTTTATCTTTATTAGGTAAAAGGTTATTTGGGGAAAACAGTTTTGAAAAAAAAATCACCTTTTTGACATTCGATGACCTCTGGAGCCTAAACTATTGACCTGAGCTCAAATCTGAGGACACCTGCGTCGATTGTATTTTGCAATGACTTTCGATTGTTTTTTCCGTTTGCTGCTAACTATCATAGTTCCCGAGATATTTTGGGGTGTTCGAACCGAAGTCTTGAAAACTTGAAAATCTGACACTTGATGACCTCTGGTGACCTCAATATTGACCTGAAAAAAAAAATTAACGAAATACTTTCGAAAGAGCTTGTCTCGAGCTATCTAACGTCGTTTTCCGCTTGTCGCTACGTTGCGTGGCTTTCGAGATCATAGGGGGGGGGCGAAATCCGCCCCCCTCCCTCCAGTAGCCTTTTTCATAAAGAAATTGTACAAACCTGTTGTAGTTGTAGTTTGTAGTTTGAACTTTACAACCTACAAATCCAGCACGTTTCATAAACACTACACACACCACATCAGCGGGGGTTGTAAATTCGGCGGCGAGTGTAGCTTTTGTTTGCGTCAGCTGACAAATAAATAAACAAGGTTCTTGAGGTGCGTCAAAGACACATAAATAAATATATCAAATATCCCGAATTCACCTGTTCTAATATTATAACATTGTGATTATTTTGAAGGAAAAATATTTGATACTGAAATAATATAAGTTATATGAAAAAGGGCGTTACTGCAAAGAAAATGACAAGAACATTTCTTTTCGGATCAAGCAGAAACTGTAAATTAACACCGCGACTGTGGAATATTTGGAAAGGGCGATTATTCGCTAGTGTCAGTGTCAAACCATGACTGCAAGGCTCGCACTGAGCATGGGTGGAGTTTTTCCAAGAAAGTTGGTAGGGAAAAATTTAATTTTGCTTGGTTGTTTTGTTTGGTTGAGGTAAAAATGGTCATTTTAATGCCGGATAACCTCCAAATCTGTCAAGAGTTGGTTTGGCAAAACACAAAGTTGGTGGGGCAGTGTCCCACCATTTGAATAGGAAACTCCACCCGTGGCACTGAGGCAAAAGCAGGTGAAACACTTCCAATAGATCCGGGAGAGAAAGGAGGGAAGATCACTCTATATCTATAAATATAAGTGTGAAGAAAGTGTCTCCGTCTTCGTGATTCGAACGCGCTTAATGAAAAGTCCCAGTTAATATTCGGCACGTGTATTGATGTGGGTACCTGCATTCAGGAGACTCCAGATAATTGGGAAATAATGATATATTTGATTATGTGGATGCATAATTCGTAGAGCTAAACGACACGGGAGGAGTTTTCTATTCAAATGGTGAGGCCCAAAAAAAAATATCATAAAAGGTGTTCTCCGTAATACCGTAAAGGTGTTCTCCGCTCCAAGGATTCAGTTTTCTACACACCGAAGGGGCATGGTAGATTGCATGTGTAGTTTGCCTGATAAATTCTACAATTGGTCCGTTGTTTAGGGACTCAGCTGTTCTTTATGAAACACATCAGACATTTTGGGCCGGGATTTGTACAATTAGTATGTGTAGGTTTGTAGATTTGTTGTTTGTGATTGTAAATTGTAGTTTTTGCTTTATGAAACATATTTGTACAACTACAACTACAAACCTACAATCTTACACATACTAAAGTTACAAATCGACCTTTATGAAAAAGGCTACAGGGCGTGTAATTATCAGAGGCCCTACAGGGCGCGTGTTAAAGGGAATAGTTCACCATTAACATGGGATTTTGAACTGAGATAGCAGATTTGTAGAGCAGATCGAAAAATGAGTTGTGTGAAAAAATTAGCTCCCTATTTTTTAGTTAAGTTTTTAGTTTAGATTAGTTAATTAATTTCGACACAGGACCCTTGTTGTCGATGTTGGCCCCTTTTAGAAGAAGTTTAATTTCCCCGAAACTTGTTTCGGGTCCTCACAACGGTTGTTTACGTTACAAGCAGCCTGCGTATATATGTCTAAAGTCCGTCGTTATTGCGTGCAATAGTTTCCATATCCAAGCTACCATATGAATGACGTCATAATTGTCATGAAGTTTGTTATGGCCATGAAGGAGAAAAGAGAAGCATGCCCATTTTTCGACGAATATCCATTTATCGCCCAAACAAATGCCATATTCGTTTATCAGCTCGAAATACCCCGTATAGCCAAATTTCAAGATAACTTTCAAGGTGACCTATTAATACCCTTTGATCGGCTTTCCAGCCTGGTAGTCACAATAGAGCATTCGGCTCAGATACGCGGATCTGTACTGCGCTGTCTCACCTCTCCGAACAATGACGCATCTGTCACGCTGTGTTACTCCGATACGCGGGCCTGTACTGCGCTGTCTCACCTGTCCGATCAATGACGCATCTGTCGCGGTTTCTTACTAAATCGGTCCGCTTATGAATACTTGTTGTGACGTGACTGCAGGGCGTCTGGTGTATTTGGTGTGGATGGACGTCATCGTGTGGCATCTGGACGATGTTGACTGAGATGAGAATAACCCACCGGAGATGGAGCGCGCGGTATCGGAACGACAGGCGACATATCCACTGTTAACTATACTGCAATACTGGTGGTCAAATGTTGACATTGACATAGCAATGACTGTATCGGCACACGTAAGCTAACAGGAGTTAATGTCACCCGACCAAGTATCAGTGTGAATTCACAGTTTAAAATTCACAGTTGAGTTCACAGTTGAGTTCACAGTTGAGTTCACAGTTGAGTTCACAGAGTTCACAGTTAAACCGAGGATTTTGTATTCTTCCTGGGCCTCGGGTCAATGGTTGGTCGCAGTCGAGTTTTCCCCGCTGTTGACAAGGTGGTATGTCTGTTGTACATATATATTGGCGAATCCAGAACGGTGGTTGGGGGGCACGTTTTTTGGGGGGCAAATTCCAAAAAGTCTCACACAATTCTGAAAACTCATCGGATTTCGCTTGCTTATGCATTGATAGGTGGTTTCAAACAAACTTTCCTTAGTAAAAGTTGCATAGATTTTCTTCTATATCAGGAAATGTGTCAATTTTGGTCCGATTTCAGTTTTTTTCGGGGGGGGGGGGGCATGACCGCCATGCCCCCCCCCCCTGGATCCGCTAGTGTACATATACGAGAGAAGAATTCGCGTATTTTAGCCTGTTTTCCGTATGTTTGAGAATGGAGGGCGTGGTTGGTGAATTTGTATGCAGTGGTGGTGTGTGGTCAGCGTTAGGAAATGCTGACCGCTGCCTGGGGCGTTATTCCACACGCCTGCTGCAGACGGTGTTTGTTGGACAGCGCGGCCGGTCTCCGGCGGCCGGCCGCGGCATGGCGAAAGTATGGCCGACACCAACGTAACGAGGCTATTTTGGCGTTTTACTTTATGATCATAGAGGTGGAGTGAAGTGGTGGAGTGAAGCTACTTTGTTATCATTGATTGGGAAAGAATAAAGTGAAAATGTTTGGAAACGGATTTATTTCGTTAGTAATTCGAGGTTGTTTTAGCATGCTTAATTGATTGCCCTCACCTATATTTAGATTTCACAGCTCACGCCAGCCGTGGCCAAAACTATCCCACCCTCCCCACCCTTCACCTTTCCTGCCTTCCACCCTCTCATGGTGTCCCTCCGCAGCCGCCGGCCACCCAGGGGCGGCTCGGAACAGTATGTTTACTCTGCCACTGCGATACACCGATACAGAGTTATCCGCTCGAACGAAGCCCTGATTAATGGATGGCATCAGTGGCTAATCATAGTCACCTGATCCCGCAGCAGCTGAGCTTCAGATTAAGCAGAGCTCGCCTTAGCTGGATTGGCGCATTTCGTTAATGAAGCAGCGGTTTGAGGCATGTTATCCAAGGACGACACGTACCTACTCAATTAATTCAATCAATGTATTCAATTATAGTTAGAATAGTTTATGTATACTGACTCTTCGCTCGTGTATTCCTCGGTTTCCGACCGTTGTTATTGTTGGCAGTTCTGGCTTCCTCAGGTCACCGTTTTGCGTGCATCTCTGGTTATTGTTGGCAGTTCTGGTTTCCTCAGGTCACCGTTTTGCGTGCAGCTCTGGTTATTGTTGGCAGTTCTGGTTTCCTCAGGTCACCGTTTTGCGTGCAGCTCTGGTTATTGTTGGCAGTTCTGGTTTCCTCAGGTCACCGTTTTGCGTGCAGCTCTGGTTATTGTTGGTAGTTCTGGTTTCCTCAGGTCACCGTTTTGCGTGCAGCTCTGGTTATTGTTGGCAGTTCTGGTTTCCTCAGGTCACCGTTTTGCGTGCATCTCTGGTTATTGTTGGCAGTTCTGGCTTCCTCAGGTCACCGTTTTGCGTGCAGCTCTGGTTATTGTTGGCAGTTCTGGCTTCCTCAGGTCACCGTTTTGCGTGCAGCTCTGGTTATTGTTGGCAGTTCTGGCTTCCTCAGGTCACCGTTTTGCGTTTTGCGTGCAGCTCTGGTTATTGTTGGCAGTTCTGGCTTCCTCAGGTCACCGTTTTGCGTGCAGCTCTGGTTATTGTTGGCAGTTCTGGTTTCCTCAGGTCACCGTTTTGCGTGCAGCTCTGGTTATTGTTGGCAGTTCTGGTTTCCTCAGGTCACCGTTTTGCGTGCAGCTCTGGTTATTGTTGGCAGTTCTGGCTTCCTCAGGTCACCGTTTTGCGTTTTGCGTGCAGCTCTGGTTATTGTTGGCAGTTCTGGCTTCCTCAGGTCACCGTTTTGCGTGCAGCTCTGGTTATTGTTGGCAGTTCTGGCTTCCTCAGGTCACCGTTTTGCGTTTTGCGTGCAGCTCTGGTTATTGTTGGCAGTTCTGGCTTCCTCAGGTCACCGTTTTGCGTTTTGCGTGCAGCTCTGGTTATTGTTGGCAGTTCTGGCTGGCTTCCTCAGGTCACCGTTTTGCGTGCAGCTCTGGTTATTGTTGGCAGTTCTGGTTTCCTCAGGTCACCGTTTTGCGTGCAGCTCTGGTTATTGTTGGCAGTTCTGGTTTCCTCAGGTCACCGTTTTGCGTGCAGCTCTGGTTATTGTTGGCAGTTCTGGTTTCCTCAGGTTACCGTTTTGCGTGCAGCTCTGGTTATTGTTGGTAGTTCTGGTTTCCTCAGGTCACCGTTTTGCGTGCCGTGAATTCCGCGGGAGGAGACAGTTCGGAGAAATGCGTAACAGGTAGCGCGGCGGGGCATCCGGCTGCACCTCTGACTGAGACACTGGGTCGTGCCCGGTGACTCCCTCTGGGTCTGCCTGTCACGGTGCCGGTCTGGTGTCTGTCAGAGGCCCGGTGACTCCCTCTGGGTCTGCCTGTCACGGTGCCGGTCTGGTGTCTGTCAGAGGCCCGGTGACTCTCTCTGGGTCTGCCTGTCACGGTGCCGGTCTGGTGTCTGTCAGAGGCCCGGTGACTCTCTCTGGGTTTGGTGTCTGTCAGAGGCCCGGTGACTCTCTCTGGGTCTGCCTGTCACGGTGCCGGTCTGGTGTCTGTCAGAGGCTCGGTGACTCCCTCTGGGTCTGCCTGTCACGGTGCCGGTCTGGTGTCTGTCAGAGGCCCGGTGACTCCCTCTGGGTCTGCCTGTCACGGTGCCGGTCTGGTGTCTGTCAGAGGCCCGGTGACTCCCTCTGGGTCTGCCTGTCACGGTGCCGGTCTGGTGTCTGTCAGAGGCCCGGTGACTCCCTCTGGGTCTGCCTGTCACGGTGCCGGTCTGGTGTCTGTCAGAGGCCCGGTGACTCTCTCTGGGTCTGCCTGTCACGGTGCCGGTCTGGTGTCTGTCAGAGGCCCGGTGACTCCCTCTGGGTCTGCCTGTCACGGTGCCGGTCTGGTGTCTGTCAGAGGCCCGGTGACTCTCTCTGGGTCTGCCTGTCACGGTGCCGGTCTGGTGTCTGTCAGAGGCCCGGTGACTCCCTCTGGGTCTGCCTGTCACGGTGCCGGTCTGGTGTCTGTCAGAGGCCCGGTGACTCTCTCTGGGTCTGCCTGTCACGGTGCCGGTCTGGTGTCTGTCAGAGGCCCGGTGACTCCCTCTGGGTCTGCCTGTCACGGTGCCGGTCTGGTGTCTGTCAGAGGCCCGGTGACTCCCTCTGGGTCTGCCTGTCACGGCGCCGGTCTGGTGTCTGTCAGAGGCCCGGTGACTCCCTCTGGGTCTGCCTGTCACGGTGCCGGTCTGGTGTCTGTCAGAGGCCCGGTGACTCCCTCTGGGTCTGCCTCTCACGGTGCCGGTCTGGTGTCTGTCAGAGGCCCGGTGACTCCCTCTGGGTCTGCCTGTCACGGTGCCGGTCTGGTGTCTGTCAGAGGCCCGGTGACTCCCTCTGGGTCTGCCTGTCACGGTGCCGGTCTGGTGTCTGTCAGAGGCCCGGTGACTCCCTCTGGGTCTGCCTCTCACGGTGCCGGTCTGGTGTCTGTCAGAGGCCCGGTGACTCCCTCTGGGTCTGCCTGTCACGGTGCCGGTCTGGTGTCTGTCAGAGGCCCGGTGACTCCCTCTGGGTCTGCCTGTCACGGTGCCGGTCTGGTGTCTGTCAGAGGCCCGGTGACTCCCTCTGGGTCTGCCTCTCACGGTGCCGGTCTGGTGTCTGTCAGAGGCCCGGTGACTCCCTCTGGGTCTGCCTGTCACGGTGCCGGTCTGGTGTCTGTCAGAGGCCCGGTGATTCCCTCTGGGTCTGCCTCTCACGGTGCCGGTCTGGTGTCTGTCAGAGGCCCGGTGACTCTCTCTGGGTTTGGTGTCTGTCAGAGGCCCGGTGACTCCCTCTGGGTCTGCCTGTCACGGTGCCGGTCTGGTGTCTGTCAGAGGCCCGGTGATTCCCTCTGGGTCTGCCTCTCACGGTGCCGGTCTGGTGTCTGTCAGAGGCCCGGTGACTCTCTCTGGGTTTGGTGTCTGTCAGAGGCCCGGTGACTCCCTCTGGGTCTGCCTGTCACGGTGCCGGTCTGGTGTCTGTCAGAGGCCCGGTGACTCCCTCTGGGTCTGCCTGTCACGGTGCCGGTCTGGTGTCTGTCAGAGGCCCGGTGACTCCCTCTGGGTCTGCCTCTCACGGTGCCGGTCTGGTGTCTGTCAGAGGCCCGGTGACTCCCTCTGGGTCTGCCTGTCACGGTGCCGGTCTGGTGTCTGTCAGAGGCCCGGTGACTCCCTCTGGGTCTGCCTGTCACGGTGCCGGTCTGGTGTCTGTCAGAGGCCCGGTGACTCCCTCTGGGTCTGCCTCTCACGGTGCCGGTCTGGTGTCTGTCAGAGGCCCGGTGACTCCCTCTGGGTCTGCCTGTCACGGTGCCGGTCTGGTGTCTGTCAGAGGCCCGGTGACTCCCTCTGGGTCTGCCTGTCACGGTGCCGGTCTGGTGTCTGTCAGAGGCCCGGTGACTCCCTCTGGGTCTGCCTCTCACGGTGCCGGTCTGGTGTCTGTCAGAGGCCCGGTGACTCCCTCTGGGTCTGCCTGTCACGGTGCCGGTCTGGTGTCTGTCAGAGGCCCGGTGATTCCCTCTGGGTCTGCCTCTCACGGTGCCGGTCTGGTGTCTGTCAGAGGCCCGGTGACTCTCTCTGGGTTTGGTGTCTGTCAGAGGCCCGGTGACTCCCTCTGGGTCTGCCTGTCACGGTGCCGGTCTGGTGTCTGTCAGAGGCCCGGTGACTCTCTCTGGGTTTGGTGTCTGTCAGAGGCCCGGTGACTCCCTCTGGGTCTGCCTCTCACGGTGCCGGTCTGGTGTCTGTCAGAGGCCCGGTGACTCCCTCTGGGTCTGCCTGTCACGGTGCCGGTCTGGTGTCTGTCAGAGGCCCGGTGACTCCCTTTGGGTCTGCCTCTCACGATGCCGGTCTGGTGTCTGTCAGAGGCCCGGTGACTCTCTCTGGGTTTGGTGTCTGTCAGAGGCCCGGTGATTCCCTCTGGGTCTGCCTCTCACGGTGCCGGTCTGGTGTCTGTCAGAGGCCCGGTGACTCTCTCTGGGTTTGGTGTCTGTCAGAGGCCCGGTGATTCCCTCTGGGTCTGCCTCTCACGGTGCCGGTCTGGTGTCTGTCAGAGGCCCGGTGACTCCCTCTGGGTCTGCCTCTCACGGTGCCGGTCTGGTGTCTGTCAGAGGCCCGGTGATTCCCTCTGGGTCTGCCTCTCACGGTGCCGGTCTGGTGTCTGTCAGAGGCCCGGTGATTCCCTCTGGGTCTGCCTCTCACGGTGCCGGTCTGGTGTCTGTCAGAGGCCCGGTGACTCCCTTTGGATCTGCCTCTCACGATGCCGGTCTGGTGTCTGTCAGAGGCCCGGTGATTCCCTCTGGGTCTGCCTCTCACGGTGCCGGTCTGGTGTCTGTCAGAGGCCCGGTGACTCCCTTTGGATCTGCCTCTCACGATGCCGGTCTGGTGTCTGTCAGAGGCCCGGTGACTCTCTCTGGGTCTGCCTCTCACGGTGCCGGTCTGGTGTCTGTCAGAGGCCCGGTGACTCCCTTTGGATCTGCCTCTCACGGTGCCGGTCTGGTGTCTGTCAGAGGCCCGGTGATTCCCTCTGGGTCTGCCTCTCACGGTGCCGGTCTGGTGTCTGTCAGAGGCCCGGTGACTCTCTGGGTCTGGTGTCTGTCAGAGGTCCGGTGACTCCCTCTGGGTCTGCCTCTCACGGTGCCGGTCTGGTGTCTGTCAGAGGCCCGGTGACTCCCTCTGGGTCTGCCTCTCACGGTGCCGGTCTGGTGTCTGTCAGAGGCCCGGTGACTCCCTTTGGATCTGCCTCTCACGGTGCCGGTCTGGTGTCTGTCAGAGGCCCGGTGATTCCCTCTGGGTCTGCCTCTCACGGTGCCGGTCTGGTGTCTGTCAGAGGCCCGGTGACTCTCTCTGGGTTTGGTGTCTGTCAGAGGCCCGGTGACTCCCTCTGGGTCTGCCTGTCACGGTGCCGGTCTGGTGTCTGTCAGAGGCCCGGTGACTCCCTCTGGGTCGGCACTGGCGCGTTGTAGACGGGGCAGCGGCGCTGAACTCAATAACAACTGGAAGGGACAAGGCCCAAGGGTGCCTGAGAGCGGTCGCGGCCGGCCGCCACGCTGGAACGCCGGGCCGGGCGAGGGGTGGCGAGGAGTATGAATGCAGGGGTCAGACGCGTTTTATTAAACCTGTCATTATAAGCTTCATGCTTGTTAATATGAATACATTTTGGGTGGGTATTGGACGGATTTGATTGCGCTTTACAGCTGTATATTTTTATCATTTAACACCTTCCGGTTTTGCCGGTATGGCGGTGTAATGAGAGAAATATGCGAAAATTTTCAATGTTTATATTACAGGCGGATTTTAGCACTGAAATATTGCTTTGAAACCTTAATTTGCACATGAATTATACAGACGGTACATTTGTCGACACATTTGCGTTTGTTTCATCGCTTCACGTCCCATAGGTGCCAAACACTGATTTTAATCGTGAAAACGTCATAAACCATAAAATTGCATTTGTATACAGACTGGTTATTGATTCACCTTTTTTGGAAGGATTCAATCACGATTCATTTTGGAATATGAATGATTCAGACACCGTTTGATTAATTGATAACCATTTTGAGAAATGATTCTTTCCAATTCAAAGAATCACATTTTGTTTTGATCAAATCACGTTTGACTCACCATTGAAATAGAAATGCAGTCTTTTTTATTCAATCAGCCGTGTTTCTATGCTGGTTTTGATGCAATCATGATTCATGAATTAAAACAAATCCGGTGCTGAATCGATTCTTCTTTGATTCAAGAGATTTTGATTGACCGATTCCAATCGATTCAATCTGAGTCGAATCAATAACCAGTCTGTTTGTATAGCCATTAACTTTGCGCGTGCCACGCGCCGCTGATCGACACACAGTGCATACTCCGGACCGATCATTTCTCTACACATCTGTGTTGGTTACATGTTCGTGCGACTCGTGGTTGCCGAGATACTGGTCCGGGATTGCACGATGGTTTGTATAGGTAGTTTCGTGCAGGACGTTTTCGCTGGACAGTGCATTCTCAGTGGAAGAATCGACCGTTTTTTTAACGCAGCACCACGCGCAAACGACGCACCCGACGGTGATGGGACCAAAAGTTTCAGAATGCGATGCACCTCTCGAGTCGATTGGTGTCGGTCACGACGCTCAGCGTGCTTTAGTTCTTTAGCTATTAAGAGCCGCCTAGCAGACGCCAAGTGAAGCATCCGATGCTTCACTTGGCTCCCATTACCCATAGGCGTAATGTTAAAGCGCGTTTGGCTAATGTTCAAGAGCGTAGTCGTTGGTGGCAGGTGCCGAGCACTAATTTTAATCGTGAAGAACGTCATAAACCATATTTTTATATATTTATATTGCCATTAACTTTGCGCCCTTGCCTGCAAAGTTAATGGCAATATAATTAACTTGCCATTAACGCGCGCCGCTGATCGACACACAGTGCATACTCCGGGCCGATCATTTCTCGACACATCTGTGTTTGTCCCATGTCCGTGCGACTCGTGGTTGCCGAGATACTGGTCGGGGATTGCAACCCCCAACAACCCCCAACGCACCGCACGCACTACCTCACGCGACTGCGTCCGGGGGTGCGGTTATATCTCGGATACAGAATCTATATATCCAATATTTCTTCCGTACAACTAACCTAACCTAACCTAACCCCGCGATTAAGTCCGATAGGGACGAAACCTAAGATTCGCTCGTAGCCATTAAGTCCGATCGGGACGAAACCTAAGATTCGCTCGTAGCCATTAAGTCCGATCGGGTCGGCCTAGATTCGCTCGTGACTAAAAACCGAGCCGCTGTCGCCGGGATTCGAACCGGCCACCCTCCGCATAGAAGACAGTCACCTTACTACTGAGCTAGATTGGCTTATGGCTGCGTAGGTGTACATTGTGCCACATCTAACCCGGCGCCACAAATGTCGACATAAATATAGATGCTGTATCCGAGATATAACCGCACCCCGTCCGGAGGTTCGGCGCTCCAACATGGCGGCCAGGCGCGACAGCCCGCTCCATATCCGGCTGCGCGGGGCGCCACCCTCTGGACAGCGGGCGCCGGAGGGGCCTGACGGACGGGGCAGCGGGCGCCGGACACTGTCTGTCAGACAGTGTCTGGCGCCCGCTGTCTCCCGTCACGGCGACACTGACCGCGGCCCGTCAGTGTCGCTGACCGCGGCCCGTCACCCTCTGGGCAGCGGGCGCCGGACACTGTCTGTCAGACCGGTGTCTGTCTGCCGTCACGGCGACACTGACCGCGGCCCCAGCTGACCGATCAACACCAAACACGGAGCGCTCTTTTCCCGCCGGTACGGCTTCACGGGCGCCGAACCTCCGGCGTGAATGGCATGTTGACTGGCTGTCACTCGTGCGGCCACGAGATGGAACGAACGACTTCAATGGAGCTGAAAGGTCACGAACATATGTTCTGAATACTGGTTTCGAGCAACTGAAAGACCCGTGATAATCCCGTTTTCACTTGCTAACTTTTCCAGGGTGTTTTTTTTTAGAGGCGCCGTGACGAGGCTGATTGTCGTGTGTTGCTGGTCTGACTGGGCTGTATGGGCCGGAGTGCCTGGAGTCGGTCGGTGAGCTGAGGAGTCGGTCGGTGAGCTGAGGAGTTGGTCGGTGAGCTGAGGAGTCGGTCGGTGAGCTGAGGAGTCGGTCGGTGAGCCGAGGAGTCGGTCGGTGAGCCGAGGAGTCGGTCGGTGAACTGAGGAGTCGGTCGGTGAGCTGAGGAGTCGGTCGGTGAGCTGAGGAGTCGGTCGGTCAGCTGAGGAGTCGGTCGGTCAGCTGAGGAGTCGGTCGGTGAGCTGAGGAGTCGGTCGGTGAGCTGAGGAGTCGGTCGGTGAGCTGAGGAGTTGGTCGGTGAGCTGAGGAGTCGGTCGGTGAGCTGAGGAGTCGGTCGGTGAGCGGCGGCAGACGGGCGCTAATTAGGCGTCAGTTAACACGCGCCCTGGAGGGGGGCGAAATCCGCCCACCCCTCCGGTTTTTCGAGGATAGCGCAAAAACGGCGGCGCGCAGCGCCGCCGTTTTTTGTATACCTGTTTAGAAATGAACTTCCCGCATTATGTAAAATTCTTGGCCTCAGGTCATCTCAGGTCAGGTCACCAGACCAGGTCACGTGATGACCTCAACTCCAAAACGTTTGCAGTAGTACCACAGCCACAGTTTTACGCCCATCGGTTTCAATCTTGCAGGACTTCATAAGGTCATAGATACCAACAATTTGTTCATCTCGGATTTTTAATATCGGTGACCTAAGGTCAGGTCAATTTTGTGACCGCCAACACGGTTTTATCAATAACTATCGACATAATGAAGATAGAGAAGAGAAAACGGTACCAATATGTTTGTCTCGTCGAGACACGTCTCTCAAT
Source organism: Chirona hameri (assembly GCA_036785665.1). Classification (NCBI taxonomy): domain Eukaryota; kingdom Metazoa; phylum Arthropoda; class Thecostraca; order Balanomorpha; family Balanidae; genus Chirona; species Chirona hameri. The sequence goes on from JAXIVJ010000569.1 coordinate 167,068, forward strand.
ATGCAACATGACCAACTTGGGTCACCACTTGACTTTGACCTGAGGTCAAATTTCTCAGTTGACCTAACCCGGTCACCATGCATATGATTCGAAGCGTCTTGACAAGACACACGCGATGGCGTAAACAGTATTTCTTTATCTTTATTAGGTAAAAGGTTATTTGGGGAAAACAGTTTTGAAAACAAAATTACCTTTTTGACATTCGATGACCTCTGGAGCCTAAACTATTGACCTGAGCTCAAATCTGAGGACACCTATGTCGATTGCATTTTTCAATGACTTTCGATTGCTTTTTTCCGTTTGCTGCTAACTATCATAGTTCCCGAGATATTTGGGGGTGTTCGAACCGAAGTCTTGAAAACTTGAAAATCTGACCCTTGATGACCTCTGGTGACCTCAATATTGACCTGAAAAAAAAAATTAAGGAAATACTTTCGAAAGAGCTTGTCTCGAGCTATCTAACGTCGTTTTCCGCTTGTCGCTACGTTGCGTGGTTTTCGAGATCATAGGGGGGGGGGGGCGAAATCCGCCCCCCTCCCTCCAGGGCGTGTAATTATCAGAGGCCCTCCAGGGCGCGTGTTAAAGGGAATAAATAGGTCACCTTGAAAGTTGTCTCGAAGTTCAACCATACGGTGCATCTGGAGCTCAAAACTACGAATATGACTTTGGTTTGGACAACTGATGGATATATGTGGCGAAAGAAGTAAGTTTCCCTTTCTATTTCACGAGAAATCGTACGATGGCAGCAGGCGTTACGGCTCCCCCGCTCCGCCTGACGCCAAGTACAGTCTCTGACAAGAGGCCGCCGCGCCGCCCGGGCGGCTGAGCGGATATTAACGAGGCGTCGTGACCAGAGACTACGTGCCAGAGAGTGTACCTGCCTCCGGCGGCGAGCCGGCAGCGGCGAGCGAAAGGAACTGATCGTGGCCCGGACCAGCGGAATTGAAACCGGGCCCACTAGTCCTGTGTCGAAATTACTTAACGCAGGGAGGTAATTCTTTCACCACAACCCATTTTTAGATCTGCTCTACAAATCTGCTATCTCAGTCCAAAACTCCATGTTAAAGGTGAACTATTCCCTTTAAAGGGACATTCCCACCTTTCTGAAAATTGTCAAATATACGCCGGTTGTAGTGAAAATATGAAATAAGTTCTGCTTAAAACGATTGTGATATATTTTGTCTTGAAAGCGTCACTTAACTTTAAAAGTAAGTTCTTTTTAATTTGGGGTGATATTACGTCATTATTGAGCAATAGCGAAAACATCTAAGCTGCCAAATGATATGGAACAATGTTTTCAGACACTTCTTGCGACTTGAATACAGACAAGTCTTTTCTTATCACGGGTTTCGAAAATAAGCGCTTTCGAGAAGAAATAAAAAAATTACCGAAAATCATCACAACATAATTATTAAATATATTGACCGGAAAATGGTGACCTGTTGGTAAATGCAATAGCATGACGTACTCCCCTGAACACTGTAGCTGAGATATTTGCTACGCCGCACATAACACAGCGCAGTCGAGGCATAGGGGAGACCGGGGTCACTTGACCGCTTTTTTACCAGGGCAGTGAGCACTGTCTGTATGTCTGTGTGTCTGCAGGTACCAGGGCAGTGAGCACGTCTGTATGTCTGTGTGTCTGCAGGTACCAGGGCAGTGAGCACGTCTGTATGTCTGTGTGTCTGCAGGTACCAGGGCAGTGAGCACGTCTGTATGTCTGTGTGTCTGCAGGTACCAGGGCAGTGAGCACGTCTGTATGTCTGTGTGTCTGCAGGTACCAGGGCAGTGAGCACGTCTGTATGTCTGTGTGTCTGCAGGTACCAGGGCAGTGAGCACTGTCTGTGTGTCTGTGTGTCTGCAGGTACCAGGGCAGTGAGCACGTCTGTATGTCTGTGTGTCTGCAGGTACCAGGGCAGTGAGCACTGTCTGTGTGTCTGTAGGTACCAGGGCAGTGAGCACGTCTGTATGTCTGTGGGTCTGCAGGTACCAGGGCAGTGAGCACGTCTGTATGTCTGTGTGTCTGCAGGTACCAGGGCAGTGAGCACTGTCTGTCGGTGCTGCTGACCCACTACGGCAGCGCGCCGCTGTCCTCTGGAGACGGCCGCGGCCGGACGCCGCTGCACGTGGCGGCGGAGCGTGGCCGGCGCGAGTGTGTTCCGCTGCTGGTCACCTGCCGCGAGCCGCTCACCGCCGAGGACGAGCGCGGCCGTACACCGCTGCAGGCGGCCGCACGCTACGGCCACCTGGCCGCCGTAGGTAAGGCCGCAACCAGCACTGACGGTGTTGATCAACCAGAACAGTGCGATACTGTGACAGTGGGCCGGACCGGCCGCTATGCACGAGTGCCGCGTGGGTCCGGAGGAGGAGGCTGGTGGTCGCCGAACTCCCCAGCCACCGGTCAGGCTCCCACTCTGATCCATTGTGGCTGACTGCATTTGGTGCGTCACTGCCGGCAATGTATCCGTCCGCGTCTGTCACGTTCACTCGTGTACGACTGTACGGATGTTTTGCACACCTACACATTACACAACTGGAGCGCTGAGCCGGACCCTTCTATCGGGCCGCTGTTGCCCGCATGCTGACATGCTGAGCGAATAGCCCGTTCGTCCCTCAGTGTGCGTGTGGTGTCCGTGTCCGTGTCCGTGTCCGTGTCCGTGTCCGTGTCCGTGTCCGTGTCCGTGTCCGTGTCCGTGTCCGTGTCTCTGGGTCACTGTTACCCGTGTGGATGCGTTACAGAGTGTCTGCTGGACGCGGGCTCGCCGCCGGGCCACAGGGACCGGCAGGGCCGCACGGCTCTCCACCTGGCCTGTGAGGCCGACCATAGTCGCGTGGCCGTCCGCCTGGTGGAGCGGGCCAGCCGGCCGGCTCTCCTCAACATCAGCGACAAACACCGGCAGACGTGAGTACATCACACCGACAAACACCGGCAGACGTGAGTACATCACACCGACAAACACCGGCAGACGTGAGTACACCACCGACAAACACCGGCAGACGTGAGTACATCACACCGACAAACACCGGCAGACGTGAGTACATCACACCGACAAACACCGGCAGACGTGAGTACACCACCGACAAACACCGGCAGACGTGAGTACATCACCCCGACAAACACCGACAGACGTGAGTACATCACACCGACAAACACCGGCAGACGTGAGCACACCACCGACAAACACCGACAGACGTGAGTACACCACCGACAAACACTGGCAGACGTGAGTACACTACCGACAGACACCGGCAGACATGGGAAGGAGTGCACTGCGCAGCCCGTCCGGAGAGGAGACGGAAAATGGACCCAGCATTGGAATCGGTTGTTCCTGGCAGCAGAAATGTCCCATCACTTCATCCAACGGACTTGATTCTTGCTGGAGCATTAGAGAAGATGAGCATTGCTGGCGTGCCATTGACAGTACAGTTATTGAACAGCGTGGTCTACTCCTGGCAAGGCTGGCCCCAGCCGGTGGTTGCGGGGAGCTATATGCGACCTTTACGGACACCGCCACACTATCCTGTATAATTCTGTATAGCAGTAAAACGCCTGTTTGGGCGATGACCGAGCGGGCGCGCACTGGTAAAGATAGAACAGGTTTGAAATATGAAACGGTACGGCAGCACACGTGGTAGTAACACATAGTCCTTTTAGTCCCCTATAAAAATTGCCAGGCCTCCATGCATGCCAACATACAAATTAAGTTGTATTAAATTTTACACGATCTCCTTTCTCGAATCCGCCGAAAGGGAGTACGTCCTGAGTGCTGCATGCTTCAGCGTATAAAAAAACGAATGCTTATATAAATCACGCCATTTTTGATCAAGAATGATTTTGGTTCATTTCGACGTCTGCGGGTGTCACGCGCTGTGGTACTACCCCAATCAGAACGCACCATAACAAAATCAAAATTGATTTGATGGTCCTATCCAATGGTGAAGACCCGATCTCAATCGGAGCAGTGGTTGCAAAGTTATTAGCTTCCGAAAAAGCGTCTGTATGGCCGGGTCGGGCCGGGTCGGCAGATGTGCAAAAACCTTTCGGTCTGCCACAAACTTTCGGACAGCACAAAGAAAGTGTCACACGCAGGCACGTAGCCATGATTTTTCTCAGGGGGAGGGGGCATGTCGGTGGTAGAAACAAATTTCGGCTCCTCAGCCATATGTTGTTGACCGGGGTGGGGGGGGGGGGGGGGTCGTCAGAGAATCTCATTTTATCTAGTGTAAATTTGTTTTCCTCAGGGGGCCATAACCCCGTGCCCCCCCCCCCCCCCCCTTGGATACGCCACTGGTCACATCAGATGAAGGTGTGCGACAAGACTCACAATACTCGCTATAAATAAATGTTTCACCTTTCTGAAAATTGTCAAATATACGCCGGTTGCAGTTGAATATATGAAGTAAGTGCTGAAAACGACGGTAATATTTTTGTTTATCTCGAAAACTTCACTTAACTTCATAAAGTTAAGTTTTATTTTTATTTTAGGCTGATGACGTCATATTGAGCTATAGAGAGCTATAAAGAAAATCATTGGGCTGACAATAATTGTCACAATATTTTTAGACAATTCTGGAACTTAAATACAAAACAAACCAAACCATTGAAATGTAGGCATCTTCGTAGTTTTTCAGTGAGTAGGTATTGGCTGAGTTGAGCACAACGATTTCCAAGTAAGTATTATGTAGATATCTACCCTAACCTATGTTCTTGCTGACCTGATAAATCATTCATCATGAAACTGATATGTTTACACAGACCAGGTGTTTCATATATTTGTTCAATGGAAATGCTTGCTTGATTGGTTCTATAGAAATATAATGGAAATAAGGAAAATATTTTTCAAGAAAAACATTAGAAGAATCAGAGTTATTTATTTATTTTTTCCTGAATTTAATATATTTACCAGCTAGATACACACTGGACCATGATGGCGCTATACTCACCATTCCAATCAGTCTATGTTGGCACTGAACTTTAGAGTAGAGTAGAGCTAACACAGTCGCCTTGTCAAGCCTTGTCAGCTTCTTGAGCCTTGTCGGCTTGACAGCCTTGTCGGCTTGACAGCCTTGTCGGCTTGTCGAGTCTTGCCGGCTTGTCGAGCCTTTCCGGCTTGTCGAGTCTTGTCGGCTTGTCAAGGCTTGTCGCCATGTCACCTTGTCGCCAACGTCCACCGTGGCCAAACAAATAATTATTATACTTGATCAGCAAGCCTCCATGTTTCACGCCAACATGTCTCTTGAATGAACGTTTTTATCCATTATAACTGCACCCAGAATACCCGCAACGCATCTTTTGACGGGACAGAGGCACGCGAAAAGGTCCTGGCGCTGCCTGATCATCACCGTCAGATCTATCTGGCCCCATTTTCCCCATCAACCGCCCCAACACGGCGCCTGTCACGCTCACAGCCTGTCACGCTCACAGCCTGTCACGCTCACACGCTCACAGCCTGTCACGCTCACAGCCTGTCACGCTCACAGCCTGTCACGCTCACAGCCTGTCACGCTCACAGCCTGTCACGCTCACAGCCTGTCGCACCAACTCTCACCAACGCTTCCAACGAACTCAATCGCCCAATGGTCTTTAACATAGGACTGTCACACGGGTGGCACAAAGTTGGAAGGATTTTGCTACCTCCGAAAACAAAAATATTGCGGCGACTATGGCACACATATTGGGCTGTGTCGAAATAATTGTGTTCAGAACATGCTCGCAGCGTCCTTTGGACCAATCAGCGACTGCTTTTGTGGCCGAATTTCACGCGTGTCAAATTGGACACGGAATCATCGAAGTAACTTGAATTGTGGAAATCGGTCTTTTTAGCCAGAATTTGTCACCTTTGTCAGATGATACCACCCGGTTGTCACAAACGCTCGCTGGTGAGCTGTAAGGTCTGTGCACCTCTGCTGGTCGGGCCGGGTCAAATGTAAATTTGTCTAGTAAGTTGACGAGAAACCTCACGGGCGCTTCGCGCCCGCTCGGTAATAAACCACTACCGGATGACGCATAATGACAGTGGTAATGACAGTGGCATAATGACAGTGGCATAATGACAGTGGCATAATGACAGTGGCATAATGACAGTGGTAACAGGTGTCCACTAGGAATCCGGACACAGTTTAACGTTTCCCAGCATCGCCAGCAATTAATATTATATTAAGTGTCGCTCCTCAACATAATGCATGCTATAAATACTATACACGTGTGCAATCAAAATATCCTTATCCTGACTAACGAAAATTACAGTAAAAATGGCAGCCCTAGACAGGAAGCAGGTCCGCGCACGCATCGAAAATTTTCTCGAGAAAAAAAAATGCTGACAAGCCAAGACATCTCATTCGGAATAATTTAATGGATATGGGAGTGCCCAGAACCACTATGTATGATTGTCTATGACGGTCTATGATGGTCTATGATGGTATATGTTGGTCTGAAGTGATGGTCTGGCTGGCTTATCACCCCGGGGCATCACGCGCCCAGTCTTCTGCAAGAATATGGCAACGATAAACGGTGAATTTTATCGGGAACAATGCATTCAGAAGACATTGGTGCCATTTCTGGAGACCAACTGCCCAAACAAAGACTATGTGTTCCGACCCGATTTCACCAGTTCGCATTACGCGAAGGAAACACTCGCGCTGCTCCACAAACTGGAGGTGCCCCATGTGACGAAGACGAGCAACCCTCCAAAATGTCCTAAGCTGCGCCCCATTAAGGACATGTGGAGACTTTTGAATCAGAAAGTGTACGAAAGAGACTGGAAGGCTACCACAGAGGCACAACTCATCGCCAGAATCTGAAGAGTTTGTAAATCTCAGGACTCGCAAGTTGCGCGGACCATTATGATGAGCGTCCCCGCGCGGGTGCGCGAGGCGGCCACGTATGGAGCTTCGGCTGCATTCCACTGATGTATCATGCAAATACAGAGTGTGAGCTTTCCAATGGTGTCTTCCTTGGTTTTATCATCCAACTCATACTCGACATACATGTAATTTAGTCGCGTCCGGATCCATAGTGGACACCCGTTATAAACAGCATTATGACGCACCTCATCAACCTCAGTGTATCATCCTATCACGGAGTTTCGAGGGCATCACGGCTGGGACCGGGGCTGGTATCAGCACCGAGCATTATGGCGCACCTCATCAACCTCAGTGTATCATCCTATCACGGAGTTTCGAGGGCATCACGGCTGGGACCGGGGCTGGTCTCAGCACGGAGCATTATGGCGCACCTCATCAACCTCAGTGTAGCATCCTATCACGGAGGTTCGAGGGCATCACGGCTGGGACCGGGGCTGGTCTCAGCACCGAGCATTATGGCGCACCTCATCAACCTCAGTGTATCATCCTATCACGGAGTTTCGAGGGCATCACGGCTGGGACCGGGGCTGGTCTCAGCACCGAGCTGAGCCGGCTCTGACGCTGAGCCGTCCCCCGGCCCGGCTCTGACGCTGAGCCGCCCCCCGGCCCGGCTCTGACTCTGCGCCGTCCACCGGCCCAGCTCTGACGCTGAGCCGCCCCCGGCCCAGCTCTGACGCTGAGCCGTCCCCCGGCCCAGCTCTGACGCTGAGCCGTCCCCCGGCCCAGCTCAGCTGCGGTACCGAGCTGAGCCGGCCCTCACTCTGCACTGTCCCGGGCGACTGTGCGCCCTGTCTCTCACACTGCCCCGGACATCTGTGTAATGCCGGTGGACAGGTCACCCTGCGGGCCGGGACCCGCTGACAGCGACCCGTCCCGGCCCATCGGCCGCCCAATGAAGACGGATCGATTGGGTTAGGCCGCCGGCCGGCGACGCATAGGGCCCGCCCTGTGTAGTGTGTATTCTGACGGCCGTTACTAGGCTGGTGTGTAGGGATAGCGGCGCACACGGGCCTGCCCTTAAACCGCTGGTTCTGAAATAAAATCATGCTTTTGAAAATGTGCGTGATACGCCCTCCGAAAACTGATATATTGATCGAGTTTTCGGAAATTCCTAATCTCATTTCTTGAACTTAACGTATCGCTATAGTTATTTGGAAACGCATTATATCAATATAGGCAGCACTTAATGTGAACTTATAATATCACGACATTGACTGGGGGGGGGGGGGCGTTTAACGCCCCCCCCCCCCCCCACTCCCCCTGATGAATTTGCGTAATAACTCAAAACCAATAGCGCTCTCAACGTGAAGCATTGCGTACCTTCTTATACATTAATGTTACGTCTTGTGTGCAAAAATGAAGCAATTTCGTCGACAAATTGTCGAGTTATAGCGAATTTGGTGACAATCACTACACACGAGTTTTACACCAAAAGCCGCTAAACTTTAACAGACCGTACAAATGCCATATTTTGAGCAAGATGCAATCCAAAAACGTCAAAGGATGGCAAATGACAAGGGCTATCTCGGATGTTTGAAGAAGACAAAAATTTACACAACAAAAAAAAACTCAAAGAACGTTTTCTGGGGAAAATTATCACAAAATCAAAATCTTCTTAAGTATAAAAAAAACGGAAGCTATGTCGGAGAACCATGTTAGGGTGGGGTGATAAAGCGATATTTTTTTAGATTTTTCCACAAACGGAGCCACATGATCTTTGCACAAAAACATGAAGATTCTGAAAGTTTGAGCTCTCTAGCTCGATTTTAAAACTCTGGCACCTTGGATCAAAGTGTTATTGCAAACCGAGCTTAGTCTGCAGCTGGCCACCATGTAGAGAGGAGTCAGCTAGCAAATAAACACTGCCTGAAATGTTCACACTTCCACATGTATTGCATTTATATACATGTACAACAGGCATATATCACTCCCCTCAGATGGCCAGGGTCTCCAGCGACTCCTGGAACCTTCCGTAGTCTATCATCTGCCTGTCCCCCCGCTTGCCCAGCAGCACTATCAGGCATTCCCCGAACTCTGTGGCGGTCTTGTCTCGCTTGCTTTCCAGAGGGCAGGGTCTTCCTTATCCGGAACAGAGGGTCGGCCTTGGGGAGGAGAGTGGTGGTATCCCGCGCGTACTGAATCTCCAGTTTGAGCCTCTTCTTCTTCTCCTTCTCGTCTATGGAGGCGGTCAAGAAGCTCTCCATCTGCTCTACTGAGGTGAACTGGGCGCCGACCTCCTTCAGGGCATCCAGCATGCCGAGTTTCTTCCGCTCTTGCATCAGTGCCATCTCCCTCTTGTCATCGGAGCCCTTCCTCATCTTGTCTTCTTGTTCATCTTGTTCTTCATCTTGTCTTCCTTCATCCGGAGGAGGAACATCTAAGGTCGACTGAGGGCCCCTCAGGCGGAACGATGGTCCCTCAAGCCAACCGAGGGCCCCTTCAAGCCAACCGAGGCCCCTCAGACCGACCGAGGGTCATATCAGTCCGACCAAGGGCCCCTCGGGCCGACTGTGGGCCCCATCAGGCAGGCCGAAGGCCATCTCACGCCGACCAAGGGCCATCTAAGGACGACCAAGGGCCATCTAAGGACGACCGAGGACCTCTCAGGCCGACCGAGGGCCCCTCAGACCGACTGTGGGCCTCCCAGGCCGAATCTGGGCCCTCAGGCCGGACAAGGGCCGAGAGCCCCCCCCCCCCCCCCCCCCCCCGACTTGTCTTCAAGCCGGCATGGGAGTCCCTCAAGCCGACCGAGGGCCCCTTCAGACCGACCGAGGGCCATATTAGGCCAGCCGAGGGCCTCTCAGGCCTCAGGCCGACTGTGGGCCACCTCATACCTACTGTGGGCCACCTCATACCTACTGTGGGCCCCTCAGACCTACCGTGGGCCCCTCAGGCCGACTATGGCCCCCTCAGGACGACTGTGAGCCCCCAAAGCCGACTCTGGGCCCTCTCAAGCCGGAATTGCAGGCCAGGGCTGTCATCCGACGCTGAAACGCAGAGTCCTCTGCCGAGTCGGACACCAGCCGCCACATTGGACAGTTACGATAGATCAACTCTCAGTCGATCATAAACACATGACTCACGCGACATTCAAACCACAATGCCATTCGTTTAATGCATGCAGGAAATCAAAGCTGCTGTAGATACCTACGGTTAGTTTGTCTTCGTAGCCCACTATACTGCACTGGAAGACAAACAACACAAAAACTTCAAGCCAAGGTGCCAGAGTTTTAAATTCACATTAGAATAAATGTTATTTTTTTTATTAAAAAAAATCCTTCTTAAATTTGCCAAAGAATCAGAACTCTGAGTTGTGAAAAGCTAGTCCGACTTTTGTCATTTGACCATCATTATCACCCGGCCTTACCATGTGTAGGCAACTACCATACCAAATTTCAAACTGATACCTCCATTTTTGACTGACTTATGACATCTAAAGTATGGGTAACTCATGACGTCATATATTGAAATTGCGTGTTTTCCTTTTATTGACCAGATACAGACAAATAAGTTGGCCACGCCACTGTATTCCTGAGACCAAACTGGTCCAGAAACATGCCTTTTTTATTTAGATTTATCAATTTCAAATTTTGACCTTCAGTGACCTGAACTTGATCTGAACTTGACACTAACTTCCCGTAAATGAAGTCAGGTGGTAAAATGACGATCACTATCGAATTCTACGTGGAAAATAACCCATAAAACATGTGTTGCATGATTTTCGTAGATATTTTGCACATAGTGACCTTTTGTGACCTGACCTTGACCTTGACCTTTGCCAACAATCTCACTTTAGCTCATGCGGGATGTTTATCATACCTTTGGCAGCACTTTGGGTGATCATGGTCGGAATCGATGGGAAGTATGGCTCATAAACTAAAATATGTCGATTTTAACCTTTGACCTGACCGTGACCTAGCATTTTACCTCACTTTTACATGTTTGACTATGCTTTATATTTGTCTCAGTGAGAGCTTTCAAATGCCGCCATGCGCGTCGCGCTGCGATCATTGGTTCGGAAGATAACCAGGGGGCGTTTAACGCCCCCCCCCCCCCCCCCCCGTCAATGGCGTTCGGCTGAGACCCCAGTCAATCCCAGGATATAGACCCCCACTCCCAAGCCGAACTGTGTAATGTTGTGACGTTCTGCCGAGGAGCGTGCCACCGTTATGGTGGGGTTCTCTCGAGGGCAGGTACCGTGTCAGCGGCCCATCAGCCGCGTCGCCGGCTGTTTCATGTCTCCTGTTCCGCCTGAGATGCGCTGCTGATGGAGCAGATAAGCAGAGTAGGTACGTTTCCGTCTCGTGCTGTCTGCGACATTTCCCTAAGTGGTGGCGGTGTGGGGGGCGCCCCTGACCACCTGTTGGCGGAGTGGTGGCACGGGTCGGCGGCGGCGGCCGGCGCGCCGAACTGTCACAGCTCCGTAATTGATTGAATTGCCGCCAGACGGCCGGCGGTCGGGGACGGAATCCTGGGACGCTGCACTGTCGGAGTCGCCAGACGGCCGGCGGTCGGGGGCGGGATCCTGGGACGCTGCACTGTCGGAGTCGCCAGACGGCCGGCGGTGGGGGACGGAATCCTGGGACGCTGCACTGTCGGAGTCGCCAGACGGCCGGCGGTCGGGGACGGAATCCTGGGACGCTGCACTGTCGGAGTCGCCAGACGGCCGGCGGTCGGGGACGGAATCCTGGGACGCTGCACTGTCGGAGTCGCCAGACGGCCGGCGGTCGGGGACGGGATCCTGGGACGCTGCACTGTCGGAGTCGCCAGACGGCCGGCGGTCGGGGACGGGATCCTGGGACGCTGCACTGTCGGAGTCGCCAGACGGCCGGCGGTCGGGGACGGAATCCTGGGACGCTGCACTGTCGGAGTGCCGGCTCTGTAGAGAGGAACAGCGATACAAACTGCATACTTCCCACACGAAGCTGTTCCGATCAATGGTTCTCCGAGACGTCTGGGTGGATAAATGACTTCCGCGTGCGGTTTGTCACAGTATGAATTCACAGGTTGTCGTAATTGTATAGTCACTTTGTGTCCGTTTTACCTGTGATTGCCGCCACCGCTACTGTGGGCTGGTGAAAGTGGGGACACCATACCGCTCCACTTTCTGTCCGTTTTACCTGTGATTGCCGCCACCGCTACTGTCGGCTGGTGAAGGTGGGGTCACCATACCTCTCCACTTTCTGTCCGTTTTACCTGTGATTGCCGCCACCGCTACTGTCGGCTGGTGAAGGTGGGGACACCATACCGCTCCACTTTCTGTCCGTTTTACCTGTGATTGTCGCCACCGCTACTGTCGGCTGGTGAAGGTGGAGAAACCATACCGCTCCACTTTCTGTCCGTTTTACCTGTGATTGCCGCCACCGCTACTGTCGGCTGGTGAAGGTGGGGACGCCATACCGCTCCACTTTCTGTCCGTTTTACCTGTGATTGCCGCCACCGCTACTGTCGGCTGGTGAAGGTGGGGACACCATACCGCTCCACTTTCTGTCCGTTTTACCTGTGATTGTCGCCACCGCTACTGTCGGCTGGTGAAGGTGGAGAAACCATACCGCTCCACTTTCTGTCCGTTTTACCTGTGATTGTCGCCACCGCTACTGTCGGCTGGTGAAGGTGGAGAAACCATACCGCTCCACTTTCTGTCCGTTTTACCTGTGATTGTCGTCACCGCTACTGTCGGCTGGTGAAGGTGGGGAAACCATACCGCTCCATATCACCTCATTGCACGCCATGCCGATCACGATGTTGTAGTTTGAGTCAAATGTCATTCGATTGACATTGTTAAATATGATATCTAATCTAATCTAATCTATATTACTATTTGATAAGCGTCTGTCTTTTTGTCTCTCCGGAACGAATTTAACACAGTAAAGCGGCAGTTCTACATTGCAGTACCACATTGCTATAAGCACGTGATGTACGTGATTTTAAGGTTTTCATACGAGTTTACGGATGCTACCGAGTGGTGTATAATTCGTACATTTCCGACGCATTTGATACGATAGTTACAGATAGTTTTAGGTTGTGCAGTTTTGGGCGAAGGTTTTTGCTGTAACTAACATAGAAGGAGGTGTTAAATATTTTACCGTAACAAAAAACAGTTTACAGATACGAGTTTTACATCGCTTCACTCCAGTCGAAAGCCAATCAGATCCGACCACGGATACTACAGTGCCACAACCAATGAGAAGCAACAATGGAATCACTGCGAAACGAAGGTCATCGACATACGGTACGGCATATATCAATGAACATATACGCTAAGCCGGGGTGGAGTTTTCACGGGTTTAATGTATAACGGGTGCCATAGGTGTTCCACGGTATAATGAGTGAGTGCCGGCTATAACGGGGTTATCACGTATTCCACAGGGGCACAACGGGTACTACGGGTGTATCTCGGGAACCATAGGTTTTTGACGGGTACTTCGGGTGTGTGACGGGTACAAAAACGTATTATAGGTACGACAGGTGTCACGGGTAGTACGGGTTATCAATCCCTAATTGCCTTTCACTGGCTTGCATCACCACTTGACACCAGTCCGCCCAGCGGAGCGGACGGGTTAGCACTAGTGTAACCTAACCTTAGATATCCTAAAGTACTATTTACCTACATTAAGACACCATGGATGCCAGTGCCTGTGCATACATGTCTGTGCATGCATGCCTGCGCATGCCTGCCAGCATGCCTCAATCGAACTATCGTATATTGCATACTTTACGATGAATCAAAAGCAGCCTTTTTCCGCTCGCGTGAGGATTGAGTGAGGGATCCTCGCGTTTCACAACACCATACCGCTCCTTATCACCTCATTCCACGCCATGCTGTATCACACCATACCACGTAATATCACAACATCTCACATCACACCAAACACCATTCTACACCATGATCCATCATACAACACCATACCACACCACACCACACCATACCATACCACACCATACCATACCACACCATACCATACCACACCACACCACACCATATCACACCATATCACACCATATCACACCATACCACACCATACTGCACCATACCCCACCATACCACACCATATCACACCATACCACACCATACCACATCATACCATGCCACATCATACCATACCATACCACAGCATACCACACCACACCATACCACACCATACCACACCATACCACACCATACCACACCACACCATATCATACCATACCACACCATACAACACCACACCATACCACACCATATCACACCATACCACACCATATCACACCATACCACACCATATCACACCATATCACACCATATCACACCATACCACACCATACAACACCATACCACACCATACAACACCATACAACACCATACAACACCATACAACACCATACCACACCATATCACACCATATCACACCATATCACACCATACCACACCATACAACACCATACCACACCATACAACACCATATCACACCATACCACACCATATCACACCATATCACACCATACCACACCATACAACACCATACAACACCATACAACACCATATCACACCATACCACACCATACCACACTATACCACACCATACCACACCGTACCATATCACATCATACCATACCACACCATATCACACCATACACCATACCATACCATACCACATCATACCATACCACACCATACAACACCATACCACACCTTACTACACCATACCACACCATACCACATCATACCACATCATACCATACCATACCATACCACATCATACCATACCATACCATACCATACCATACCACACCATACCACACCATACTACACTATACCACACCATACCACACCATACCATATCATACCATACCACACCATACCATACCATACCACACCACACCACACCACACCATACCATACCATACCACACCATACCACACCACACCATACCACACCATACCACACCACACCACACCATACCACATCATACTATACCACACCACACCATACCATACCATACCATACCATACCATACCATACCATACCATACCATACCATACCACACCACACCACACCACACCACACCACACCACACCACACCACACCACACCACACCACACCACACCACACCACACCACACCACACCACACCACACCACACCACACCACACCACACCACACCACACCACACCATACCATACCATACCATACCATATCATATCATATCATATCATATCATATCATATATCATATCATATCATATACCATACCATACCATACCACACCACCGGGCCCCGGCCGTCCGTGGGAGGACGGGACGGTCCGCTGTGCCGCCCACTCTGACGGCTGGCGGCCCGCTATTGTTGGGTGACGGAGTGCTCTTTTGATTGCCGGCATCTCCAGGGTGACTGAAACGGGTGCGTTTTTCGTCTGCCGCAGATGAGAAGGCGCCAAAACAATCTCCTATGATTCCGGCCGGAACGCTTTTCATTTCAAACCAGACGACTGGGAGCTGTTGTGGGGTGTGGTAACCAATGGGCCTTCACCATTTCTATTATGTTTCAACGCTGCATTTGTGTCCAGATATGTGGCAAAACAGACTGAAAATGAATCAGTTTGTTTAGGAAATTTTAAGTTAAGGCACAACATGGGCTATTTCAATTTGTAATCGGGGGAAAACACGATGCTCCTGAGCTCAGACTCAGCAGTGTCTTCTGAGCTACATAGTTGACTCGTTTTCGACAAAGGCAAGTATTAAACTGGAGTTGCCACTTATTTAACCCGCGCGGCGCTGGGACCTCCAGCCGAACGCGCGGCGCTGGGACCTCCAGCCGAACGCGCGGCGCTGGGGGGTAAATTTTACCCCCCCCCCTCGTATCTTCCGAACCAATGACCGCAGCGAGACGCGCAAGGCGGCGATCGAAAGCTTTCAGTGAGAAGATTCTAACGCATACCCGAAATGCTTAAAATAAGGTCACATGTCGGGTCACAGTCAGGGCAAATGCCAAAATTGAGGTATTTGTTTTTTGGGGCCATACTTTCCATCCTCCTTAGATTGCGACTATTATCTCGCAAAGTACTCTCATATGTATAATGCATCTCCCGCATAAGCAAAAATGAAATTGTATGCAAAGGTCAAGGTCAGGTCACAAAAGGTCACAGGTCTACGAAAGTCATGCGACACATGTTGTATGGGTTATTTTATACGTGTAATTCGATAGTAGTTGAAGCCATGTTCACAACCTGACCCCATATAATGGCCCTCAGGTCAAGGTCAGGTCACAAAAAGGACAAAATTTGAAATTGATTAATCTAAATAAAAAGGGCATGTTTCTAGACCAGCTTTGTCTCAGAAATACAGCGGTGTCATTTATTTTTGCTGTATTTGGTCACTAAAAGCCAAAAAAAATGTAACTTAAAAAATGACGTCATGAGTTACTTATACTTAAGGAGCCATAAGTCAGTCAAAAATAAAGATATTGCTTTGAAATTTGGTTTGGGTATCGTCCATACTTGGTTGTCTAATATATCTTCTTTTTTAATATCTTTTTTTACTTTTGTGGAAATTATTTTGAGAATAAAAAAAAATCCGTTTTTTGGGTCAAAACCCAAAAGTTCGAAAATCCGAGATAACCATTTGGAAAAGAATGTTATTTCCTTTCTTTTGACGTTTTTATTTGCGATTTGCATAAAAACTATTGTCTACGATTTTTCAAACATTTAAAGGGATCCCCACAAATAATTACCTTTTTCCACTAAAATGGAGTTAGCACTTGAAATCGCCAGACGAGATCAAAATATATTGTAAATTCATCACATTTTGCATGAAAACTTTCCTACCGAAAGATATTTCAAGTTAAAGTTGATAAGCGTTCCACACTTTTAACGACCGGTACTTGCACTATTTCTGACCTTTTGTCAAGTACTTTTGGTCCTCATCAAACTGCGGGCTTTTCCCGTATTGTTTTTTTACGCAATGGAGTGGAAAATATATTGTGCGTTCTGCTTGTTGTGATTATATGCCCGGCGATCTTCTAAAACTAACGATTGGAAAAAGTGGCAATAAAATCGGAAGCTCATCGATGCACATCAACGCGGCATAGTTAGTGGTTGCGACCCTCAATTTTTGAAAATCGATTCATTTGTTTTCAACATTAGGAGTTGTGTATAGTTTGTCTGTGGCTGTATATAACACTATGCTTTATTTTATCATGAAAAATAATAATTTTTCCCCAAAAAACTAACGAACAATAACACAAAACTGGCAATTAAATCAGAAGCTCATCGATGCACATCGACGGCGACCTATTTAGCGTCGGTGATTTGTTTACAAAGTCATTGTCATGCTTCATGGCGCACTTAACCATCTCGGCGCACTTGGTGAGTTGTTCCTGATTAGTATACCCAAGTCCCGTAGCAGGCTTTGTTAATGACGCCACTGGTGCCATTCTTGTGTATTATTGCAAAATATATCTGATTTTGAGTTGAAAGCTAATTAAAGACTTATTCAAATTATTGTTTTTAAGTTTGAATTTGCTTGTTAATCATTATTAAAGATATTTTATCACTGTATTTCATATCAGTTGACACTTCAGAAACTTGTGACGTAATAATATTGTATCCAATATGCATTTCCCTCACCTTTTGCTATTGTGGCGCAGTGCCGAGTGCTTTGCGAATACTAGCTTGCCTGGGGTTCAATTCATTCCGCTCTTATTTTATTCGAGTTGGTATAGTTTGCATGTTGTTGTTATTCATGACTTATACTGATAGTCGGTCATGCATCACGGATGCTTCACGGATTGCTTCACGGATCAGAGCGCTGCTCGAACGCACGCTAGTAGCGCTTTCGTTCTCCATGGCAACCAGGCGTGAGCCAATGAAAAGCCAGAACGTATTCCCTTTCTGGCTTTTGATTGACTGACGCCTTGTTGCCATGGAGAACGAAAGCGCTACTAGCGGGTGCCCGAGCAGCGCTCAGTTAAATCAGAAATGTCACAGAGCCTCCACAAATGCCGCACTCGATGTTAACAATGGTAGGGAAGGACGAATTTGTCAATGCCTTCATGAAGTACACAAGGTACTTGTTTTGTATTTTTTCCAAACTTACAACTTTGAATTTGGGAATAATTTTATTTAATTCTTAAATTTAAATAAAATAATTTTAAAAACATAACGGTAGCCTAAGAAATTGTTGCTAACAAAATCAAAAGGTCATTATTTCCCTTTAACGTTTTCCCACCAAAAATGGCCTGACATGATGTCACTAACACGTCATTTATCTCCCAAACTACTTCACCAATTTAAATAAAATGTTGACAGCAGACGTAGATGATACAGAATAAGGTACCGAAAGTTTCAGTTCGATATCGGTCAGTTTGCAAGTTATTGGGGAAATCCGGGAGGGGGGGGTAAAATTTACCCCCCCCCCCCCCCCCCCAGCGCCGCGCAGGTTAAACTACCTACGGCCACAACAACAAAATATAGCCCACGATATTGCCTCTCTGGTACGCCTGCCACCTTGGGCTCTGTGACGAGGGTAACAGCTCTTAAAAATGTCTTCAGTGCCCATCGAGATGACCACCTAAACGAGGGGTAGCCGAGCTTTTAGAGTTGGGTCGCGTGTGCGACAAAACTCTAAAAGCGGCAAACAAAACGCGGCAATGCGGGACAGGGCGGCCGTCCCGCCGGCCGCCCTGTCCCGCATTGCCGCGACGCGTCCAGCTTTCTGCTGCAGTCACCACATTACTGCCGCCACAGGCAGCCGCCGGGAAGGGCCGAGAAGGGCCGAGCCGGGCCGAGCCGGGCCGAGCCGGGCCGAGCCGGGCCGAGCCGGGCCGAGCCGGGCCGAGCCGGGCCGAGCCGGGCCGAGCCGGGCCGAGAAGGGCCGAGCCGAGCCGAGCCGAGCCGAGCCGAGCCGAGCCGAGCCGAGCCGAGCCGAGCCGAGCCGAGCCGAGCCGAGCCGAGCCGAGCCGAGCCGAGCCGAGCCGAGCCGGGCCGGGCCGGGCCGAGCCGAGCCGGGCCGGGCCGGGCCGGGCCGGGCCGGGCCGGGCCGGGCCGGGCCGGGCCGGGCCGGGCCGGGCCGGGCCGAGCCGAGCCGAGCCGAGCCGAGCCGAGCCGAGCCGAGCCGAGCCGGGCCGGGCCGGGCCGGGCCGGGTCGGGCAGAGCATGGCCGAGCCGGGCAGAGCAGAGCAGAGCCGGGCCGAGCCGGGCCGAGAAGAGCCGGGCCGAGAAGGGCCGGGCCGAGAAGGGCCGAGCAGTGCCGAGCAGGGCCGAGAAGGGCCGAGAAGGGCCGAGCAGTGCCGAGCCGGGCCGAGAAGGGCCGAGCAGTGCCGAGCAGGGCCGAGCCGGGCCGAGAAGGGCCGAGAAGGGCCGAGAAGGGCCGAGCAGGGCCGAGCAGTGCCGAGCAGGGCCGAGCCGGGCCGAGAAGGGCAGAGCAGGGCAGAGCAGGGCCGAGCCGAGCCGAGCCTAGCCGAAGCCGGGCAGAGCAGGGCCGAGCCGGGAAGGGCCGAGCAGTGCCGAGCAGTGCCGAGCCGGGCCGAGCCGGGCCGGGCCGAGCCGGGCCGAGCCGGGCCGAGCAGGGCAGAGCAGGGCCGAGCCGAGCCTAGCCGAAGCAGAGCAGGGCAGAGCAGGGCAGAGCAGGGCAGAGCAGGGCAGGGCAGAGCAGGGCAGAGCAGGGCAGAGCCGGGCAGAGCCGGGCAGAGCCGGGCAGAGCCGGGCAGAGCCGGGCAGAGCCGGGCAGAGCCGGGCAGAGCCGGGCAGAGCCGGGCAGAGCCGGGCAGAGCCGGGCAGAGCCGGGCAGAGCCGGGCAGAGCCGGGCAGAGCCGGGCAGAGCCGGGCAGAGCAGGGCAGGGCAGGGCAGGGCAGGGCAGGGCAGGGCAGGGCAGAGCAGAGCAGAGCAGAGCAGGGCAGGGCAGGGCAGGGCAGGGCAGGGCAGGGCAGAGCAGGGCAGGACCGATCTACTGCTGCCGATCTGCCTCGGCCGATACACCCAGTTCCAGTTACAAGCGAGCCGCACTGACAGCACACTGTCACGGATACCGAATTGATGTCGCCATTATTGTCGAAAACTGTCCACCGGATTTATCCAGTGATATTTCCTGGCTCGGTCTGTGTCTGGCCGAGCGGCAGATTTAGATAGCAGATGTGCTGTTTGGGTCCTCGGGGACCGGGACCAGTAACTCAGCGTGGTTCCGTCCCCGTTTGGTGGTTGCCGGGGAAGGGAGGGTGCGTGTCGGGATTTATTTCAAGGATGAGCTGCCAGGCATAAGCGCCGATGTATCAGTATATCGGTGCTAGGAGTGGGTACCAGTCAGCGATGTTATCCGCCCCGGGGGACAGGCCAGCAATGCGCGATCGGAACAGGCTGAGGATAACTGGAGCTGCGCTGTACAACTGAGCGGCTCTGAAGGTCTGTAGCTGCTCGTGGCGTGGCGTTCACTCACCGCCTCTCTTTGGAGGAGCATCGCAAACAAACTAATACAAGAAATAGATTAAACCTGTGGTTATTCTGGCGTGATATTGCTATTCTCGGAACGGCGTGTCTCCACATTGTCATATCGCTGTCGTGTCTGCCTCGGCACACACACCCACACAGAGACGCCATTGAGAGTTCGCTCCTTGAATGGCAGCACTGCAGTGTCATTCAAGGAGCATGCATTGACTTGATGAGTTTGGCTAGAAGACGGCACTAAAGAGCCGCAGAAAACCAGGCTCGGTATGTGCGTTGTGCGGAAATAATATCATATATTTTTGATATAAGGGTAATATGATGTTGTGTATATCCATATATAACGCTAATGGTTTTAGCTCAGGTCATATTTTACACGCTAGCTGTTTTTACTTTATGGCTTGTTTGACGAAAACTTATTTCGTACTGGTACTCACATATTTCCATATAAGCGTCACTGCTGGTAAGTGGTACTGGTGGGTACACGCCCCTCTATATCGTACAAGTAAGCACACGCTCGCACGCACGCATACGTACGTTACGCGTGCAAGCGCATACACGCACGCGCGCACGCAGAAACGCAAATATAGTTTAACCGGAACGTTGATAGTGGTGTGGGCATCGCAAATAGCATACACAGCATACCCTGCACTCTGCACTGCCTTCACTCCAATCTGCACCACCACAGTCTGCACTCCAATCTGCACCACCACAGCCTTCACTCCAATCTGCACCACCGCAGCCTTCACTCCAATCTGCACCACCACAGTCTGCACTCCAATCTGCACCACCACAGCCTTCACTCCAATCTGCACCACCACAGTCTGCACTCCAATCTGCACCACCACAGCCTTCACTCCAATCTGCACCACCGCAGCCTTCACTCCAATCTGCACCACCGCAGTCTGCACTCCAATCTGCACCACCACAGCCTTCACTCCAATCCGCACCACCGCAGTCTGCACTCCAATCTGCACCACCGCAGCCTGCACTCCAATCTGCACCACCACAGCCTTCACTCCAATCTGCACCACCACAGCCTTCACTCCAATCTGCACCACCACAGCCTTCACTCCAATCTGCACCACCACAGCCTTCACTCCAATCTGCACCACCACAGTCTGCACTCCAATCTGCACCACCGCAGTCTGCACTCCAATCTGCACCACCGCAGTCTGCACTCCAATCTGCACCACCGCAGTCTGCACTCCAATCTGCACCACCACAGCCTTCACTCCAATCTGCACCACCACAGTCTGCACTCCAATCTGCACCACCACAGCCTTCACTCCAATCTGCACCACCACAGCCTTCACTCCAATCTGCACCACCGCAGTCTGCACTCCAATCTGCACCACCGCAGCCTTCACTCCAATCTGCACCACCACAGTCTGCACTCCAATCTGCACCACCACAGCCTTCACTCCAATCTGCACCACCGCAGCCTTCACTCCAATCTGCACCACCGCAGTCTGCACTCCAATCTGCACCACCGCAGTCTGCACTCCAATCTGCACCACCACAGCCTTCACTCCAATCTGCACCACCACAGCCTTCACTCCAATCTGCACCACCACAGCCTTCACTCCAATCTGCACCACCGCAGCCTTCACTCCAATCTGCACCACCACAGCCTTCACTCCAATCTGCACCACCACAGCCTTCACTCCAATCTGCACCACCACAGTCTGCACTCCAATCTGCACCACCACAGCCTTCACTCCAATCTGCACCACCACAGCCTTCACTCCAATCTGCACCACCACAGTCTGCACTCCAATCTGCACCACCACAGCCTTCACTCCAATCTGCACCACCACAGTCTGCACTCCAATGTGCACCACCACAGTCTGCACTCCAATCTGCACCACCGCAGTCTGCACTCCAATCTGCACCACCACAGCCTTCACTCCAATCTGCACCACCACAGTCTGCACTCCAATCTGCACCACCGCAGTCTGCACTCCAATCTGCACCACCGCAGCCTTCACTCCAATCTGCACCACCACAGTCTGCACTCCAATCTGCACCACCACAGTCTGCACTCCAATCTGCACCACCGCAGTCTGCCCTCCAATCTGCACCACCACAGTCTGCACTCCAATCTGCACCACCGCAGTCTGCACTCCAATCTGCACCACCACAGTCTGCACTCCAATCTGCACCACCACAGCCTGCACTCCAATCTGCACCACCGCAGTCTGCACTCCAATCTGCACCACCACAATCTGCACTCCAATCTGCACCACCACAGTCTGCACTCCAATCTGCACCACCACAGCCTGGGTAACCGCTCTCAGGAGAGACTGCGCTCGTTTGGCTGTTGTGTGTCTCATAGCCAGCTCCGTCTCCGTACAGTCCCTGGTGAGCTGTGGTGGCTGTTGTGTGTTTGGGGGTGACGTCAGAGTGAAGTGGCCGACAGCCAGCTACGTCTCCGTACAGTCCCTGGTGAGCTGTGGTGGCTGTTGTGTGTTTGGGGGTGACGTCAGAGTGAAGTGGCCGACAGCCAGCTCCGTCTCCGTACAGTCCCTGGTGAGCTGTGGTGGCTGTTGTGTGTTTGGGGGAGACGAAGTGGCCGACAGCCAGCTCCGTCTCCGTACAGTCCCTAGTGAGCTGTGGTGGCTGTTGTGTGTTTGGGGGTGACGTCAGAGTGAAGTGGCCGACAGCCAGCTCCGTCTCCGTACAGTCCCTGGTGAGCTGTGGTGGCTGTTGTGTGTTTGGGGGAGACGAAGTGGCCGACAGCCAGCTCCGTCTCCGTACAGTCCCTAGTGAGCTGTGGTGGCTGTTGTGTGTTTGGGGGTGACGTCAGAGTGAAGTGGCCGACAGCCAGCTCCGTCTCCGTACAGTCCCTGGTGAGCTGTGATGGCTGTTGTGTGTTTGGGGGAGACGAAGTGGCCGACAGCCAGCTCCGTCTCCGTACAGTCCCTAGTGAGCTGTGGTGGCTGTTGTGTGTTTGGGGGTGACGTCAGAGTGAAGTGGCCGACAGCCAGCTCCGTCTCCGTACAGTCCCTGGTGAGCTGTGGTGGCTGTTGTGTGTTTGGTGGAGACGTCAAGAGTGAAGTGGCCGATAGCCAGCTCCGTCTCCGTACAGTCCCCGGTGAGCTGTGGTGGCTGTTGTGTGTTTGGGGGAGACGTCAGAGTGAAGTGGCCGATAGCCAGCTCCGTCTCCGTACAGTCCCTGGTGAGCTGTGGTGGCTGTTGTGTGTTTGGGGGAGACGAAGTGGCCGACAGCCAGCTCCGTCCCCGTACAGTCCCTGGTGAGCTGTGGTGGCTGGCCTGGTCCTTGGCCTCGGTCAGCGCCGATGGTCCGGCCGACGGCAGGGTTATGTATCCGGGGTGGTTACCGCCGATCCGTGATTGTCATGAGACCCAGTTATCGCCCTGTCTTTCGGCCGTGATTGGTGAGGTGTGCGACATATCTGACATGACCTGACCTGACCTGTGTGTTCCTGTGGCCAGTTATCTGCATGTGGCGACTTCGTCTGCCCGGACCTGACCTGACCTGTGTCTGTACCTCTGGTCAGCGCTTTGCACATGGCGGCTTGATCTGACCTGTGTGCACCTGTTGTTAGCGCTCTACAGTCTACACGTAGCTGCGTGGTCTGACCTGATCTGATCTGACCTGTCTGTTGTCAGGGCGCTGCACGTGGCGGCTCTGTCTGACCTGTGTCTGTGTCTCGTGTTCAGCGCGCTGCACGTGGCGGCGCGCCGTGGTCTGGTGGACGTGACCGAGGCTCTGGTGGGACACGGCGCCTCTGTCGGCTGTGTGGACGCCCGCGGATACACCCCGGCGCTGGCCACCACCGTGTCGGACGCTCACGCCGACTGTCTGTCTCTCATCATGGCGGCCAGCGGCGTCGACCGCAGCCCGGCACCGTCGCACAGGTTCTCCAGCGGCTCCAGCTACCGACTGAGCGAGCCAGGTCAGTCTGAACCCTCCACATATACAGACAGATCACAGAGCAATATACAGAATACAGATCACCACAGAATACAGATCACCACAGAATACAGATCACCACAGAATACAGATCACCACAGAATACAGATCACCACCGAATACAGACCACCACAGAATACAGATCACCACAGAATACAGATCACCACAGAATACAGATCACCACAGAATACAGATCACCACAGAATACAGATCACCACAGAATACAGATCACCACAGAATACAGATCACCACAGAATACAGATCACCACAGAATACAGATCACCACAGAATACAGATCACCACAGAATACAGATCACCACCGAATACAGACCACCACAGAATACAGATCACCACAGAATACAGATCACCACAGAATACAGATCACCACAGAATACAGATCACCACAGAATACAGACCACCACAGAATACAGACCACCACAGAATACAGATCACCACAGAATACAGATCACCACAGAATACAGATCACCACAGAATACAGATCACCACCGAATACAGATCACCACAGAATACAGATCACCACAGAATACAGATCACCACAGAATACAGATCACCACAGAATACAGATCACCACAGAATACAGATCACCACAGAATACAGATCACCACCGAATACAGATCACCACAGAATACAGATCACCACCGAATACAGATCACCACAGAATACAGATCACCACCGAATACAGATCACCACAGAATACAGATCACCACAGAATACAGATCACCACAGAATACAGATCACCACAGAATACAGATCACCACAGAATACAGATCACCACAGAATACAGATCACCACGGAATACAGATCACCACAGAATACAGATCACCACCGAATACAGATCACCACAGAATACAGATCACCACAGAATACAGATCACCACAGAATACAGATCACCACAGAATACAGATCACCACCGAATACAGACCACCACAGAATACAGATCACCACGGAATACAGATCAGACTCCACCAGCAGCAGACAATTCGCCGGCTTCTGCTCTGCCTGGCTCAGATTAAATCACACAGCATCAGCATCCTTACGACGGGCGCTACCACAAGCAGTACAGTTGTGCCGGTCAGTGGAGCACATTGTGTACAATGATGTGACTATATGATGTAACTATATGATGTGACTATATGATGTGAATATATGATGTGAATATATGATGTGAATATATGATGTGAATATATGATGTGAATATATGCTGTGAATATATGATGTGAATATATGATGTGAATATATGATGTGACTATATGATGTGACTATATGATGTGGATATATGATGTGAATATATGATGTGGCTATATGATGTGAATATATGATGTGAATATATGATATGACTATATGATGTGAATATATGATGTGACTATATGATGTGACTATATGATGTGACTATATGATGTGACTATATGATGTGACTATATGATGTGGCTATATGATGTGACTATATGATGTGACTATATGATGTGAATATATGATGTGACTATATGATGTGACTATATGATGTGACTATATGATGTGGATATATGATGTGACAATATGATGTGACTATATGATATGACTATATGATGTGACTATATGATGTGACTATATGATGTGACTATATGATGTGACTATATGATGTGACTATATGATGTGACTATATAATGTGACTATATAATGTGACTATATAATGTGACTATATGATGTGACTATATGATGTGGCTATATGATGTGACTATATGATGTAGTTATATGATGTGAATATATGATGTGACTATATGATGTGACTATATGATGTGACTATATGATGTGAATATATGATGTGACTATATGATGTGAATATGTGATGTAACTATATGATGTGGCTATATGATGTGACGATATGATGTGATTATATGATGTGACTATATGATGTGAATATATGATGTGATTATATGATGTGAATATATGATGTGACTATGATGTGACTATATGATGTGACTATATGATGTGACTATATGGTGTGACTATATGATGCGACTATATGATGTGAATATATGATGTGACTATATGATGTGAATATATGATGTGAATATATGATGTGACTATATGATGTGACTATTTGATGTGACTATATGATGTGACTATATGATATGATGTGACTATATGATGTGACTATATGATGTGACTATATGATGTGACTATATGATGTGACTATATGATGTGACTATATTATGTGACTATATTATGTGAATATATGGTGTGACTATATGATGTGGCTATATGATGTGGCTGTATGATGTGACTATATGATGTGACTATATGATGTGACTATATGATGTGAATATATGATGTGAATATATGATGTGACTATATGATGTGACTATATGATGTGACTATATTATGTGACTATATTATGTGACTATATGATGTGACTATATGATGTGACTATATTATGTGAATATATGAAGTGACTATATTATGTGACTATATGATGTGAATATATTGTGTGACTATATGATGTGACTATATGATGTGAATATATGATGTGACTATATGATGTGAATATATGATGTGAATATATGATGTGACTATATGATGTGACTATTTGATGTGACTATATGATGTGACTATATGATGTGACTATATGATGTGACTATATTATGTGAATATATGATGTGAATATATGATGTGACTATGATGTGGATATATGATGTGGCTATATGATGTGACTATATGATGTGACTATATGATGTGAATATATGATGTGAATATATGATGTGACTATATGATGTGACTATATGATGTGACTATATGATGTGACTATATTATGTGAATATATGATGTGACTATATGATGTGACTATATGATGTGACTATATGATGTGACTATATGATGTGAATATATGATGTGACTATATTATGTGACTATATGATGTACAATGATGTGATCACATGGAGAGCGGCCATAAACTGAGGTTGGTGCGCCATGGGTGGATCCCGTTTTATCGCGGATCTGGATCGTTTCACCCAGCATTGCCGCATAAGAGCGACACGGCTCGGTGTTCCTGCCGTCAATTCGCCGGCGGCCGTCAGCTGAGATGGCCGTGTTGCCGGATCTGTGCTGTGGTGCGGTTTATTTCCGCCCCTGTAGCTCAGTGGGAGAGCGCTGGACTTCTGACCTATCCCGGTAGTGGCAGACCGGGTTCGAGTCGCTTCGGCGCTCGCTGTTTGCTCCCGACTGGGATGACCTGCGGCCGGTGGCAGCGGTCGCACTCAAGGTCAGGTGACGTCAGTGAGCGGGGCGGACCGTGTCCAGGTATGTCGGGCACGTAAAACTTTCGTCTCTAAATTCTGCCGGCCAACAGGAATTGCGCGATCGGGTGGTGAGGTCAGAACCTGCACAACAAGCTCTGCTTAGCGCGGATCCTGACCTCGGAAATCCATCCATACAAAACATTCGGACTTAATTTATAAAATAAAAATATGTTCCTTGGTACCCGGTGGTGTGGACTGGCTGGTTGGCCCTGTGTGGGCTGCCATATGTCCCTTGGTACCCGGTGGTGTGGACTGGCTGGTTGGCCCTGTGTGGGCTGCCATATGTCCCTTGGTACCCGGTGGTGTGGACTGGCTGGTTGGCCCTGTGTGGGCTGCCATATGTCCCTTGGTACCCGGTGGTGTGGACTGGCTGGTTGGCCCTGTGTGGGCTGCCATATGTCCCTTGGTACCCGGTGGTGTGGACTGGCTGGTTGGCCCTGTGTGGGCTGCCATATGTTCCTTGGTACCCGGTGGTGTGGACTGGCTGGTTGGCCCTGTGTGGGTTGCCATCTGTCCCTTGGTACCCGGTGGTGTGGACTGGCTGGTTGGCCCTGTGTGGGCTGCCATATGTTCCTTGGTGTGGTGTGAGCTGGCGGCGGGCTTGGCAGCCTGGCCGGGATCGGCCGGAATTGATGGCGTCACGCTGACACGGCGGCCTAACCGAGCGAGCCGGCCTGATGTGGCGCTGTCACGCCGGCCTGATGTGGCCGTGGCCGAGTGGGCCGTCCTGATGTGGTTCAACCGAGCCGGCCTGATGTGCCGCTGTGCCACGCCGGCCTGATGTGGCCGTGGCCGAGTGGGCCGTCCTGATGTGGCTCAACCGAGCCGGCCTGATGTGGCCGTGGCCGAGTGGGCCGTCCTGATGTGGCTCAACCGAGCCGGCCTGATGTGGCCGTGGCCGAGTGGGCCGTCCTGATGTGGCTCAACCGAGCCGGCCTGATGTGCCGCTGTGCCACGCCGGCCTGAAGTGGCCGCGGCCGGCCGGCCTGATGTGGCTCAACCGAGCCGGCCTGATGTGGCCGTGGCCGAGTGGGCCGTCCTGATGTGGTTCAACCGAGCCGGCCTGATGTGCCGCTGTGCCACGCCGGCCTGAAGTGGCCGCGGCCGGCCGGCCTGATGTGGCTCAACCGAGCCGGCCTGATGTGGCCGTGGCCGAGTGGGCCGTCCTGATGTGGCTCAACCGAGCCGGCCTGATGTGCCGCTGTGCCACGCCGGCCTGAAGTGGCCGCGGCCGGCCGTCCTGATGTGGCTCAACCGAGCCGGCCTGATGTGGCCGTGGCCGAGTGGGCCGTCCTGATGTGGTTCAACCGAGCCGGCCTGATGTGCCGCTGTGCCACGCCGGCCTGATGTGGCCGTGGCCGAGTGGGCCGTCCTGATGTGGCTCAACCGAGCCGGCCTGATGTGGCCGTGGCCGAGTGGGCCGTCCTGATGTGGCTCAACCGAGCCGGCCTGATGTGGCCGTGGCCGAGTGGGCCGTCCTGATGTGGCTCAACCGAGCCGGCCTGATGTGCCGCTGTGCCACGCCGGCCTGAAGTGGCCGCGGCCGGCCGGCCTGATGTGGCTCAACCGAGCCGGCCTGATGTGGCCGTGGCCGAGTGGGCCGTCCTGATGTGGCTCAACCGAGCCGGCCTGAAGTGACCGCGGCCGACCGAGGCTGACTTCAGACGGCAGAGGCCGACGCATTAACTTCAGTGGCCGTGACTGAACACTTGAACAGCGACTTGACTGCTCTGTTGAACTGTGTGTTACTACACGTTTGTGTTGACAGCTGTAGGTGTGCTGTTCTGTTGACAGTTTGCGTGTCATAATTTTGACAGTTGACTGTTGTGTTGACAGGAGCGGCAATGGCCCGTCTCTCGCTGGCCGCCCACCTGGAGTCGTCTGGCCTGGAGGAGCAGTCGTACCAGAGCTCCGACTCGGAGTTCTACTGACGCCTGCCCAGTGACCCGGGCCGGCACAGCTCGGCCACCCCACGGGGCGGCCTGTACACATCACTGAAGCGGCCATTGATTGTGTGTGGGAGGCTGTGGCGGCGCTGGGTAAGAGGTCGGAGAGGCCACCGGCGGGAGGCGGCCCTGTTTAGATGCGCGCCGCCGTCCGCCCCGCTGATCATGTGCTGTCCTGCCGCTGCTGACGCGGTTAGCGGCGGCGCCGGCGGGTCTGGGGGCAGTCGTGCGTGTGACGGGGATCTCAGTGTAGTGGGGCCGGGGCTGTGTGGCAGGGCCGCTTGTTAGAGGTCGTGCCGTCCGCGGCAACACACCTGAGCCGACCTGGCCGAGAGTGACGCCTGGCTGTCGGTCAGGCCGGCCACGGTCAGTGAGGACAAGGGCGAGCACCACGCAGCGGCTGGTGGCGACAGTGATTCTCAGTAGGGCTGACAGGGAGTCAGCGGGACCAATAGTGGCTCGGGGTGCCTGCTCTCAGTGGGGCTGAGTCACCAGCTGTTAACTCTGACGGTAGTCGGCATGAAGGTGTCGGGGGAGCGGCGTCGGAGGTACGTCACCTGGCCTGGCCGGTATATCGTCCGGGCCTGTGAAGTTGGACTAGCGAGTGGCCGCCGCCGTCTTGAGGGTGAGATGTGTGCGGTGTCTCACGCGGCCGGCAGATATATGAGGTGCCCGGACGACGGCGACGGCGGGCCGGAACCCCCGGCTGTCCGCGCCGCGCCGGGCCCCCCCCCCCCCCCCCCCCCCCTGCAGGCCTGCTGTGAGAGAGAGCGGGGACGCGATGATGAGATGATGATCTGCGCTTCCGTATAGTGCCAACCGTGACGCTCGCTGGTGGCGGTACATTGCGATATGTGCGTGCGTGCTTCCGTGACATGTCAGCTGCTGCAGCAGCAGCGCTGTCTCCCGCTGTAGAGCCGCCTCGTATGCTCCTCTGCCGGGGCTGATATTCCTGTGCCTGTGCCGTGCCTTCTCCCGTTTGCCGGGCCGTGCCTTAATAACACACCACCGACTGTGATACGGTGCCGGGGCCAGCGTTTGTTATTCAGAGTGGCCCGCCGGCCGACCGCGACCGGTGCTGCTGAGGGACCGCAGCACCTGCTGAGCAGCTAAACGGCGTGCCCTGCTGGTTCAGAGCACGCCGTGTCAGCCACGCCGTGTTGGGTCGCGTGTGTCGCGTGTGTCGCGTGTCAACGCGCCGTGTCGGGCCGTTGCCGCCTTGTCACAACACGGAGTGCTTTTAGCGGCCGTCCGCGGCGCCCATGTCTCGGCGGCCACCGGTAATGGAGGCAGGAATAAACGGCCCTGCTGGACGACCCTGTACGAGTTGTGGACGGCGTGCCCTGCTGGCCAGCCCGTACGAGCTGTGGACGTCGGCTGCGGTGACAGCCGTGCAGCGGGGTACATCTTCTAAGCCTGTTTCCAATGCACCGGGCCTGACTCCATGAACACAGCATCCCCAGCCGGCGACGGCAGTCACTCCCTCACCCTGCAGCATCCAACCCAGACGAAAACGACTCCGTCAAAAACTTGTCTGCAAGCGCCCAGACGGCACGTACAAGTAAAAACCCGGGTCAAAGGCATCCCAGCCATCGTCAGAGCGGCTGAGTCAGCGAGCGGTGGCGGCGAGATAGCGCCAGCCGGGGGGTTCATGTCCATGTATTATTTCGGGACACATCCACAGTACTATGGCTATTCTGAGCCCACGTCACTTAGATAAAACAGATGGCTTAAAAAAGAGGCGTAAAAGCAACCACACCACAGACACACTCCACACTATTCACGGCGTCACATCGTCAGTTGTCTCTTGGAGAAGCAACTGCTTGAGCTTCTGTTTAAAAGCATGACGGGTCAAGCCCTTTATCTCAGATGGCAACCGATTGTACAATGGGCTACAGTGAGCCAGTCGCCTTTTGCCAGAACAAGTCTTCGTCCGTGGGTGACACAACAGGCCCGTTTGTCGGGTATGATACGGCGTCACGACATAGGTAAACATAGCGGCGATATCTGGTGGAAGACCGGTGTCCAGAGCAGTTTTAGCTAGGCACAGTTGGTGGTAGCTAACCAGCTGTTCCGCTCGCAACCACTTCAGTTGTCTGGTGGTACGCCCTCTGTACCCCATTAGTACGGTACCAGTCCAATTTGCGTGCCAGTACCAACCGCCCGTACCGCCTGGCCGCCACATCACCCCCATCCCCTCGGCACAGAAAGCAAATGTCTTACCACTGTACCAGATTGCTCCCCAGAAGCACACATTATCATAACAACGTGCGCCATTTGCGAATTTTACGCCACTTTAGCAATCTATGCTGAAAATGCGTGTCTATGTTATCGAAATATATTGCTTTCGAAAACAATTGTTTTTGGGGGTATATCTGGTTAATTTAGCCAAAAAATAACCGAAAATGGGGCGGCCATGGCCTGCCTATCGGAAACTATGATAGCTTGGAGCAAACGGAGGAACTTGGAACAATCGAAAGCTCTTGAAAAATGCTATCGCTTAGGTGTCCTAAAATTGTATATAAGGTCAATAGTTTAAGCTCCAAAGGTAACCAAAGGTCATGTTGGTATTTTCTTCCCAAAAGTTGTTCGTGCATAACTGTTTACCTAATATGTATAGGGAAATGGTTTTAACGGCATCGTGTTTGCCTCGTCAAAACTATCCGAACCATTCTTATGGTGACCGGATCGGGTCAAGTTCAAAATATGACCCTAGGTCAAGGTCATTTGGTGACCCAGGTTGGTTCACCAACCTGGGTCCCCCTTGCATAAGGGGAGACGCATCTCGACGAGATAAACACTGTGGTATCAGTCAAACGTCTCTAGCTCTCCCGTTTGTTGCTTGCATTTCCTAAAATTTCAGGAGGCACATCCAAACGCAGCACCTCAGCACGGCGCGGGTTAGGCCGAATACTCTGTGTTTGGATCCATGCAAAATAAAACGCGCGTTTATCAGCCTCGTCAGCGCCAGGAGATAGCCAAATACAGTTCAGTAAAATTACGGCCTGACCATTTATGTTACTGGACTAGTGACTAACACGAGAGTATTTGGTTTTGCGCCCTCGCGTATTTCGCAATATTTCGTAAACTTCCGCCAATATCGTCCCCAAGCTTTCAGTACCAGCTTTCACATCAAGCACCGCTCACTAAACGGCAAAACGTTCTAGCAATGACATGGGCAAAATGTCAATGCCTCTTGCCATTTTCGCACATGCCACATACCTACTCCTGTTCTGAGCTCCAGGCGAAACACGTTAACATTGCATTCCAACTGGCCATTTGTGCGTTCAAGTTGGGTAAGGGACAATAAGATGCTTTTTCTGTTGAGCAATAAGTTCCATGAATAGGTAGAGGTAATTCGTCACGTTCGTCACAAATAGTCCATCTGAAGATAATTATAATATAAACATTTCAGGTATCGATATCTCTAATTCTGCACCTTCAAATGGTTCTGCAAACTTGTACGGACAGTCCGTACAAGTGTTTGGAGTTGGACAGTGGACACTGTCCGTACTTCCGTAGTGGTGGCGAGTGGCGACCCCCATGCTGGTCCCAGTTCCCACTCAGGGGTGGTAAAAGTGCTTTGAGTGGCCCCGACCAAAAGTTGCACATACAATGACCCCAGCTCAGCTGGGGTCATTTTTTTTAACTTCATATGAATACCCAACACCTGGCTGCACGCTCACATCATCCCTATATTTTAACCCGCACCGTGCCGCCCCCGCCCCCCCCCCCCGGCACCGGGGGGGGGGGGGGGGCGGCACCTGAGGGAGGTGTCTTTAGACACCTCCCTCAGGTTTTTCGCGGATAGCGGGAAAACGGCGGCGCGCAGAGCCGCTGTTTTTGGCACAGCTGTTTGGACATCAATTGTCCACATTATGTACAAAAAATACCTCGGGTCATCTTAGGTCAGGTCACCAGACCAGGTCACGTGACCCCACCTCCAAAATAACTTGTGGTCGTACCACAGTCACAGTTTGTGGATGATCGGTTTTACACTTACAGGATTTAATAAGGTCATATACATCTACAATTCGTTTGTCTTGGATGTTTTATATCAGCGACCTAAGGTCGGGTCAATTTCGTGACCTCCTCATTATAAGTCAATGGGGAAATATTAAAATGCTTCCTATTCCAAGGATACGAAAGATAACAGTCTAATTCCTTCTGGATCATGTTATTATAATCCATTATTGATGACCTAGGTGCCATTTTTGTTCAGTGACCCCTACAGGGTCAGCTGAGGTCATCCGAGGTCACCAGCAGTTTTATGGCAATAACTCTTGACATAATGACGATTGAGAAGTGAAACCGACACCACTGTGTTTTTCTCGTCACGGCACGTCTTCCCATATGCAACATGACCTACTTGGGTCACCACTTGACCTTGACCTGAGGTCACATTTTTAAGTTGACCTAACCCGGTCATCACTAATATGAGTATAAGTGCCTTGACGAGACAAACACGATGGCGTCAAAAATTATTGCCTTGTCTTTATTAGGTAAAAAGCTATTCGTGATAAACTGTTTTGTAAAAAAATAGCCTTTTGACATTTGATGAGCTCTGGAGCCTAAACTATTGACCTGAGCTAAAATCTAAATACACTTTAACGATTTCATTTTTGAGCTTTCCATTGTTTGTTTTTTTCGTTTCCTCCTAGCTATCATAGTTCCTGTGATATCTGGGAGTTTCTGGAGCGAAGTCCTAAAACTGGAAAATCTGACATTTGATGACCTCTGGTGACCTCAATATTGACTTGAGGAAAAATAT
The DNA here is from genome assembly GCA_036785665.1 of Chirona hameri. NCBI lineage: Eukaryota > Metazoa > Arthropoda > Thecostraca > Balanomorpha > Balanidae > Chirona > Chirona hameri. Next base: position 201,296 of record JAXIVJ010000569.1, read on the forward strand.
CCGGAGCACCTTCGAATGTGCTTGTCGAGAGCTTTCGGACGCCTTTTTCCGCGTCTTTCTAGCCCTTTTAGTTTTCGAGTTAGAGGGGGGTCTACCCCCCCCCCCCCCCGGCACGGCGAAGGTGGCGCCGAACACCGGCACGGCGCGGGCTAAAACCAAACACAGATCTATAGCTAATTATTGGGTGATATTCACTTTTGCACACCTTTATATAGGTAAATTGAATATTTTATACTAATTCTACATGTCTAATTTCATCAGAACTGCACTCAAAACAGGGACATGCCCAGTACTTACACTGGCGGATCCAGGGGGGCGGCAGGGGCTAAAGCCCCCCCCCCCCCATCCCAAGCTCGACAGGGGCGGCAATAGAAATTAGCCCCCCCCCCCCAAATCTGTTGAAACTGGAGTTGAAAAATGGGTAGCTACTGCCTGCGAAAAAATAACTTCTTGCGAAAGAAGTATTGATTTTTTTGTTGTTTGCCTCGCTCGTGTTTCCTCTATTTTGTAGCATTTTGGTAGCAGTAGGGTTAGGGAAAGTGGCACGTCTGACGCTATTTTGGAGTGATTCACAACCAACGTAAGTTATAATTTTTCCACGCAGCATCACAGCCTTTGGTCTCCTGCTGCCTGCTCGGTGGCAGAGGAGCGCGTGAGTGAATTCCCTTGTATCACTAGCGGATCCAGGAGGGGGGGGGGGGGGGGCTCCGGGGCAAAAGCCCCCATTCCAAGCTCGACAGGGGCGGCAATATAAATTAGCCCTCCCCCAAAAAAATCCGCTGAAACTGGCGATGAAAAATGGGTCCTGCCTGCGATAAAAAACTTCTTGCGAAATAAATAAATACATTTTTGTCTCGTTCGTTTTTCCGCAATTTGGTAGCATTTTGGTAGCAGTAGGGATAGGGAAAGTGGCGCGTCTGACCACTGGCGGATCCAGGGGACGGCGGCAGGGGCAAAAGCCTCCCCATCCCACGCTCGACAGGGGTGGCAATAGAAATTAGCCCCCTTCAAAATCCGCTGAAACTGGCGATGAAATATAACCTTTTGCGACAATAATTTGTTTTTTCCTTGCTCGTGTTTCCTCTATTTTGAAGCATTTTGGTAGCAGGAGGGAAAGTGGCGCGTGCATATTTGGAAATGTCGAATACAAAATCCAGACCCATCCATAAATCAACCAAAACTAAAGATTTTGCTTTCAAATTCGGTGTGGGTATTGTCTATACTTCGTTCTCCAATATATATTCCGGTTTTTGAACATGTTTGGAAATTTTAATTTGGTGTTTTTTTTCTCCAATTTGTTTTTCTTCATAAAATCATATACAATTTCAAATCATATGAAAAGGCCGAAATATATATTGTAGAGCCAAGTATGGACGATGCCCAAGCCAAATGTCAAAGTAATATCTTGAGCGTTGACTGACTTACGACTCCCTAAGCAGTGGCGTACGCAGAAATTCACAAAGGACCAGGTCATTGCCTGGAGGGGCGCCACCCGATCGACAGGACCGCCACCAATATTGGCGAAATTTTGCAGGGGGGGGGGGGGGCGCCTCTCCTTCCGCACTGTGCGGAAGGAGAGTCACTGGCCGGAGGGGCACCGTCACTCGCCAAAGAGGGGCAGTCACTAGTCGGAGGGGCGCCGTCACTCGCTGGAGGGGCGCCGTCCCTAGCCGGAGAGGCGCCGTCACTGGCCGGAGGGGCATGGTCACTGGCCGGAGGGGCGCTGTCACGGGCCATAGAGGCGCCGTCTATGGCAGGGGACGCCCTCACTGGCCGTGGGCACCGTCACTGGCCGGGAGAGCGTCCTCACTGGCCGGAGTGGCACCGTCACTGGCGAGAGGGGCGTCGTGACTGATCGGAGGGGCGCCAGCTTTGCATGGGCGCCTCGGGTCCAAAGGAACAGGTCATGACGTACATGACCTGATAGTTGATACTCGGTACGCCACTGTCCCTAAGTATGATGGGCCTTGACTTTATATTCGACATTTCCAAATATGCGTGGTGGGTCTGACGCTATTTTCGATCTGGAGCGATTCCTGCAACCAACGTAAGTTAAAAAATGTCGCGTTTTGACGCCAAAGTTTATAGCGCTGAATAGCGTGCGTGGAACACATTTCGACAGTATTTGAGAAATTGTGACTGGGACTTGGGTATCGTTGTTTTCCTTTTCCCCTGTAAACATGTAGCCAAATTTAATTCACACTTTGTGAATTTGTGCGTAAAGTTAATATTTTTCATTGTCAAGTTTTGTTTTAATTACTATTGCTTCGGATGGCTACTTTGGCCTCAGGTCATATCCAGACTCAAGTAATTTCAGGTACCAATTTTAAATCTGACACCAATTTTGCACCATGCTTGGGTAATTATCCCGGTGCATTTTATGGGTGCTATGAGTAGAGGTCTCACACTTTTTAGCATTTCCAACTAGTCAAGATCAGACTCAGCATGAACTCAGCTACAAAAAAAAATGTTTGAAAGCGACAGAAGAGGTAAAATTGGGTTTGTCTGTTTTTACCATTGGCGAATCCAGATGAGTGGGGGCATTAGGGGGAAATGCCCCCCCCCCCCATCCACAGGAGCATAGAGGGCATGCACTACAAGGATGTCCCCCGTCCCGCGTGTTCCTGCATTGGCTGTAAGAAGTGATAATTAGGAAGATAAAAATCCCCCCCCCCCGGTCAATGACTTTCTCTTTGATAACCCGACACCACTACCTCCCCCCCCCCCCGCTCAACGATTTTCCGCGTTGACGACCCGACTCCACCCCCCCCCCCCCCCCACCCCGTCAACAACTTTTCTCTGCTGAAGCGGAGCGAAATTTTAGCCCCCCCCCCCCCCCATTCTCGGACCGCCAGTGAGTACTTACCTAACAATAATAATTTGTATCACCCGTCAATCGCCTCAGCTGACCGCCCGCAACGACTCCGCCATTACAACTGAAATGTAAACAAGTTGGGCGCACAAATGCGTCAGATAACAAGCTTGCCATATGACGTCATATATATCTGGTATACTACTAAACCCTATCACGCTCTCACTAAACATCCGTTCCTGGCGGAGCGCAGGACTTGTATTTGAGACCGAAAGTCGGGCGCGCAGCGGCCGCCAATGCCATGACCTTGCTGGATACATATCTGACGCATTTGTTTGCTTTTTAGTCATAATGGCTACGAGCGAATCTTAGGTTTCGTCCCGATTGGACTTAATTGCTACGAGCGAATCTTAGGTTTCGTCCCGATCGGACTTAATGGCTACGAGCGAATCTTAAGTTTCGTCCCGATCGGACTTAATGGCTACGAGGGAATCTTAGGGTTCGTCCCGACCGGACTTAATGGCTACGAGCGAATCTTAAGTTTCGTCCCGATCGGACTTAATGGCTACGAGCGAATCTTAGGTTTCGTCCCGATCGGACTTAATGGCGGGGTTAGGTTAGGTTAAGTTAGATTAGGTTAGTTATACGGAAGAAATATTGGAGAACCAAGTATGTACGATGCCCACGCCGAATTTCAAAGCAATATCTATATGTGGCACTTCTTTGTCTACCAAAAAATATACGCGCCGGGGACCGGGGTTCAATCCCTCGGCGGGCCTCTGAAAAAGTCTGCCCGGCTCCCCATACCCCTCGGAACAGGATGAGAGTTCCAATTAGCACCTTGGTCCCAAGAGGATACGGTGCTTGGTCCACAAACTAAACCAAACAAACCTTTTAACATTAACGAAGGAGTAAGATAAGAGCTCCTTCGCTGTAAAAATAGGAGTGACTTAGGAGCAAAATGTTATTTAGATAAGTTAGAGAGCTTGAATCGGTCTTTCTTTCAGGGCATGTTGTTTGTAATTCGGCCCAGTAGCATTATCTATATAGTCTTTCAAAAATTGCGAGTTATTATTGATTTATATAGGGGTAAGGGATTCTCCATCCAAATGACGTCACCATTCCTAAGTCGGATTCGGTCAAATCGCCGGATGACTCGCTTCGTATAGTCTTCCACCATGCGCCATAAACGACGCAATTGCGCAGGATGCACGGTATAACTGGAATGTGAATGTTCATGCTGAATGAACCGGATTTTCTACTATTTATAGTAGAACTCTCAAAGTACCAGAACAATGAGATCGACTGTCCTGACAGTCGATCTCAGACTCACTCCATTGAAAATACACAAGCACCCCGACCCCCACCCCCGGGGGAGCAATTGTCTAACTAGATAACTGGTATATATTTTTTCGTCGGCAATATGGGTGAAACTAAATTATTGAGCATCAAGAGCTGAAACGTAACTGCTAATAAAACAATGTAAATGTACATACATGCTGACGTGATGAATATGATGATTAAGTGAATATTATATCTGAAGTGGTTTTGACGAGCAGTATTTCTAAGGACATGATCGCTTAGTAAATTTTCCCAGGAATGACATAGCCATAGGTAATGATTTTTACTGGCATTTTGACCCCCGACTACTTCATGGGAAGGAGCATTTTGCCCCAACCTTACTCATAAGGACAGAACACTTTACCACCCCTGTTCCCACTATTAGCTCTTCGGTCCAGCAAGTTGGGCACCGCTGGAGCAGCTTCCGGGTGCCGATTTTCGCGTCTTTGAGTTCGCGTCGCCTTTTTTCGGAACTCGGCAGACTAGCTAAACATGTAGCCCTACACTGAGATAAAAAGTTACTAGGGGTGGTTAGTTTTGGGCTAGTGTCAAAAACTACGAGGCTTTTACTAACCACCCCTAGTAAAACGTACTAGGGGTATTACCACCGGTTTTACTAGGGACCTGCTCACTTTTACCAGCCCGAAAACCATGAGCTAGTCAAAGCTAACTAGCCCGGTTACGACGGGGGTAGCACGCTTACTAGCCCGGTTACGAAGGGGTAGTACGCTTACTAGCCCGGTTACGACGGGGGTAGTCACGTTTACTACCGCAAATACCAGGGTTCAGCGACGGTTACTAACCCTGGTACTAGGGGTATAGTAAGTGGTACTACCTCTCTTACCAGGGGAATTCCTTTTTTTACCAGCCCACTTACCGCATATCCACCAGTTACTGCAGCTTTTGCGTTGACTATTTTTCGCCCGAATATCTCAACAACAGGCAATTTTTTTTCCGGAACGAGATTGATTCGTACAGTACACCGAGTTGAAACATCTGACATGACAGTTATTACAGCAAACACGCGGCTGATCGCCTGCTCGGGAACGCCCCCGAGCAGGCGATCACCTTGTTTTGCCCCCGAGGGGCAAAACACGGTTTCAGAACCTCTGGGGGCCATGACCAATTGGCACCCTGGATCCGCCCTTGGGTTGCTGTATTGCAACAAGATTCTTTCCATAAAAATATGCATGAAATAGGTTTCACATGCATAAAAAAATAACATGGGAGCAAACAAAACTCTACCCCAAATTTCCTGGGAAGTTTGTTGACATTGTTCAAGAATTGTTCGGAGATGATACCTCTGCCTGCATACGTATCTAACTAGAAAATGATACCATGGAAACTGTTCATAATGCAGTTAATACACTACCAACAAAGAGCAACAAGCAAAAAGTACAACTTAACATGTGCGCACTCACCCCTCCAACACACGTAGCAAGCACTCACGGTGGAACACTTCCGCACTCACTTCACGCAGTCTCCATGCAGTTGCGAATCGATATGGCTGCCACTACTAACAAAGAGCAACAAGCATTAAGTACAATGCATATAAACTTAACACTTCACCCCTCCAACACACGTACCGACGCAACACGCACTTACGCCAACGCAGTTTGAATGCACTTGAACGCATGCAGTTTCTGCTTGCGAATCAAGATGGCTGCCGCGTGTGCCGAATTCAGAGGGTAGTTAAAGGCCTGGTAAACGGGGCGAGCCCCCTGGTAAGCACTCTAGTAGGCAGCTTGTCGCGCGTGTGCCGAATGCAGGGGTAGCAGGGGCGGCGGATTCGGGGGGGGGGGGGGGCAGCGGGGGCACTGGCAAAATCAAGCGGGGGCAAAACTATCTTTTTGCCCCCCCCATCTTCCGTAGTCGAAAATGACATCATTTACCATATATGGTAAAAATGATGAGCATTGCAAAAGTAAAAAAAAAATATATACTTCATATGGCAGTAAAATATGGTAGCTTGTCCTTGAGGCAAAATTGACGCAACGCAACTTTAAACAATATTAGTAATATAGTATATAGTAATATAGCATGTTATAAAATTAGTATATGATGGAACAGTGTCAGAAATCGGATTCAATCTTTACAGCTGAAGCTAATTTATAAAACACAATTTTCACTCCACGTCTATATGCGCCACAGGGGCGGATCCAGGATGGGGGGGCAACGGCAATGCCTCCCCCAAGACTGTTCAAGGGGGGCCAAACTATATTTTGCCCCCCCCCCCCCAAGACGTTAAGTCTAATACATGCTATATTTGCGTTTTTAGAACAGTACTGGGCAAATTTGGCCAAATTTGGGATTTTTTGCCGAATTTGGCGGCGCTGCGCGCCGCTGTTTTCCCGCTATTCTCGAAAAACATCAGGGGGCGAAATGACAAATAACCCCCACTAGAGCGAGGGGTAATTTATAAGTTTAACAATTATCACGTTTACAGGTGTCCTTATTTCATTATTTTTTATCCAGCACCATTTCGGTCAAGCAAGTCTACAATAGAACAATCGGTCCAAATCCATCCTTTTTCCTGTAGGTCCTTCCCGTCCTTCCGGTTACAATGGCGGCGGCGGAGAGGGTGTTCAGTAAGGCGGAGAAGACTATCCTCTCTCCGAGCGACAATGACCGAGCTCCGGATGGAGGCACTGATCATGTGCGAAGCCCACCGCGAGACCTATAGGTCTGACCTATATGGATGACATTATAATGTCATCCGTCAGCGAAGTCGTTGACTTCTTTGCGCGATCGGAAAGTCGCCGGCTATATTATTTCAGGTTGCCGCTGCCTGGCTGGCTGCCGCAAGTTTCTGCCATAGACTGTATGGCAGTAATATGAGAAATGCAGCCTTCACCTTAGTAGGTATCGGTTACTTCGTCTGCGTGTGTCGTATCTATGGGCCCGCCGAGATGCGCCTCGAGGTCCGGGAGCAGGGACATATTTTTTCAAGAACCTGGCAACGGAAGTTGATCGGTATGCGGTGCATAGATGGGTAGCTAAAGTTTCTTGAAATGTATATTGAATTTGACGCCATGATCGGGTCATCAATTTTTTTTAATGGCGGAAATGCGACTGGTTCGATCATGTTTGACGTCCTCGCCTTTAGCTCTTTTTTTGTATCGGAGCGCAACAGATAACAACGACAAACATTTGTGCAGCGAAATGCGTATTCATTTTTCCGGTCGGACCATCCCCTCGGTTTACTATCCGAGATTCGGAGCTGGAAATTCTGAAGAAAACTGCCATTTATTTGATGCTCCAAGTTCTGTTTTACATTTATATGGTAGCTAGCTTCTTTCCACTAACATTTTTTTCTTTGACCGCAAATTAATGTTCAAATCTAAGATGCTCTTGTTTTTTTTTTGTCAACGGTCGTCGAACCCTGTAGCAAAAAGTAGGTGGTCCCGAAGACGAACGGATGGATCCGTCCTTGCTCTTCAGCAAAGCCGGCTTGATTCAGCGCGCATTTTTCATGTGTTTTTTCCCCTGCAGTCGGGAACGAAAACATAGATACACCTTCTTTGATATCCCAAAAGGTCGAAAAGCTAAAAAAAAATATTAGAAATCCTGTGGTTGCAAAATAAAGTGGCCCAAATCCGGGAGATTTTCTAAATTGAGGGTACCTAGGCAAGATCCGCTCAAACTGGTTACCCCTTCCCCCCCCCCCAAAAAAAAAACGGCCGGCTGGATCCGCCCTTGATGCGCCGAACATATTAACAAGGAACGAATTGAATTTTGAAACATCAATATTTGGCTACTGAAAACGGGTCTTGTTTTCTGGTAGCTATTTATTACATTGCAATTGTATGTTACCCTAACTTAATTTTCGGGCTCTGGCAACCCTGATAGATCGCCACTCTAAATAACGATATATCATCATCATCACCTTTATTTTTCCTTCAAATCCTTCATACTATGTGTTAGTTATATGACCCTGAGCGATCCAGTTTACACTAGATTTAATTGGATTCCGTCAAGTTTTAACATAACGTCTATGGTCGTTGCATGGAAAGAATCGAGTTTGAAATATTCCTGACTGCACCCCCCCTCCCCCTCCCTCGGCAGGTGAAAAGGTATTGTGGCCTCCCTGAGCAAAATCCTGGCTACGTGCCTGAACTGAATTGATCGAAGTCTTGCCCCCCCCATGTCAAAATCAAATCCGCCGCCACTGAGGGGTAGTGCAAGGCCTGGTTCAAGGGCGAACCCCCTGGTAGGCACTCTAGTAGGCAGATCATACTAGGATCTCTACCATGGGTGAGACCCTGGTACTGAATACTACCATTAGTACCAGGCCCTCGAAGGGTGGTATCTTAATCTGGTGGTAGAAGGGGCTTTCCTAGGGGGGGGGGGCTGGTAAGACCCCATAGTATCTTTTTCTCTCAGTGTACGAGCAATTACGTGTGGATAGCATGTGGGCCCACTGTGGCCGTATGAGGCCCTCATCATGGGTGTAACCACCACTGGGGACGGGCCGCAAGGGCGGATCCAGGGGGGCGGGGGGCGAACGGGGTCATACCCCCCCCCCCCCCAAGCATGTTTAAGGGAGAGGGGGCAAACTATGTCCCCCCCCCAAGACGTGAAGTCTAATGCATGCTATATTTGCGTTTTTAGAACGGTACTGGGCATCCTAAAATTGCAGCAGTCAAAATCAAGCTAGCCACAGTCAAACACTGTAAAATTTCGCGCCGCTTCACGGCATGACACAAGTTTCGCAATTGCATATACAAATTTGGAAAATTAATTCCATTAAGTGTCTTGCCAAATATTATCGTTAAAGCGGGCTACATGTTTAGCTAGTCTGCCGAGTTCCGAAAAAAGGCGACGCGAACGCAAAGACGCGGACTTCGGCAACCGGAAGCTGTTTCAGCGGCGCCCAACTTGCTGGCCCGAAGAGCTAATAGTGGGGACCAGGCCAGGGCTATCTCCCCAAGCCATCTCCCCCAGGCTCCTCCAGATCCACAGGGACCATTTATGCGCGGAAATGTCGGTCTGGCTCTTGCTACTTTGAAACCATTTGCACTGTTACCAGTTGTTTGTTACAGTTCGGTACATAGGTATGTATACACACTACAGTTATTATTATCATATGTATACTATTGAGCGCAGACTGCCACCGGCCATCGTGATTTACTATCCGAGGCTAATGTATATGAAAAACTACCTTCATTTCAACATGTTACATCACACCGAGATGTGCAACCAGGAAAAGGGGTTACCTGAGGCTTGGCTCCACTCACGGTCTGGTTCCAATATTAAAAATGCGTTTTCCACGACCAAAAATTAAAATGTTCACGCCGCTTCGCGGCGTCACATCAGTGGCCATCGCCCATCGTCATAACGAAGTCATCGTCATCGTCCTCGTTCCGTCGTAACGCTGAATTGAATGAATAACATTTTTAGCTTCTTATCCTCTACAAGGCTAAGAAGCTAAAAATGCCAATGTTTCTGGATTTTGCATTAAAAATGCTACAAAGGCTTAAATACACGCATAACAAATTAGGGTACATTTTTTCTCTCGTCATTTCAGCCGACCCCCACTCAAAAATTATCGGCGACGCCCCTGGGTACAGCTGACAATTGACATCGTTTTGCTCAGTGTAAGGCAATGTCGGAACAATACAAACTGCAAGCTGACATTTTCGATAGCTGACCTTTTTCAAGCAAGCTGACCTTTTTCGATATCACAAAAGGTCGAAAACATAATATATATATATATATATATATATAATATATATATATATATATATATATATATATATATATATATATATATATATATATATATATATATATATATATATATATATATATATATATATATATATATATATATATATATATATATATATATATATATATATATATATTATATATATATATATATAATATATATATATATATATATATATATATATATATATATATATATATATCTATAATATATATATATATATATATATATATATATATATATATAATATATAT
>JAXIVJ010000570.1:0-82500 GCA_036785665.1 Chirona hameri
CCGGGAACCTAAAATGCAGGCTGCTCGCTTTCAAAGCCTAAAATGGGCTCTTTTCAGACCTGAGATGGGGCCCTTTCTGAATTCACGATGGGCCCTTTCGAACCTGAGATCGGCCCATTCTGATCCTAAGGATGGGCCCTTTCCAGATCAGAGATGGGCCCTTTCTGAGTTCACGATGGGCCCTTTCAAAACCCTGAGATGGCCAATTCAGAGCCTAAGATGGTCCCATTCTGAACCTAAGATGAGCCCATTCAGAGCCTTAAAATGGGCTCTTCCCAGACCTGAGAATGGGCCCCTTTCTGAGCCTAAGATGGGCCCTTTCTGAGTCTAAGATGGGCCCTTTCCAAAGTTGAGATGGGCCTTTTCCGACTTCACGATGGGCCCTTTCAAAATCTGAGATGGGTCCATTCTGAGCCTAAGATGTGCCCATTCAGAGCCTAAGATGGGCCCTTTTCCAGGCGTGAGATGGGCCCTTTCTGAGCCCAAGAATGGGCCCTCTCCGGACTTAGATGGGCCCTTCCCGGGCCTGAGAGCTGAGATGGGCCTTCTCTGGACCTGAGATGCTTGCTTCTGAGGCTAAATTTGGTTTTATCAGGCCTGAAATGGGCCCCTTTCGGTCCACAATGGGCCCCCTTTCAGACCCTAGATGGGCCCCTCTGAGCCGCGACGGGGGGGGAAGGCTTTAGCCCCCATAGCCCCCCCCCCCCTCCTAGGCTGCGCCCCTGGGGTGGAGTGTGAAGCGCCGTGTCCACCCTACATATGGTGGACACGGCGCTTCAGCTGTAGTCGGTTGGGGGGTACAAATGACGGGTGCTTTGTTCAACGTAGTTAGTCAAGTGTAACACACTACATATACGCATCGTCCGTAGTTAGTCAAGGTACACACTCCATATACACATCGTCCGTTGTTAGTCAGGTACACACTACATATACACATCGTCCGTAGTTATCAAGGTACACACTACATATACACATCGTCCGTTGTTAGTCAAGGTACACACTACATATACACATCGTCCGTTGTTAGTCAAGGTACACACTACATATACACATCGTCCCGTTGTTAGTCAAGGTACACACTACATATACACATCGTCCGTTGTTAGTCAAGGTACACACTACATATACACATCGTCCGGTAGTTAGTCAAGGTACACACTACATATACGCATCGTCCGTTGTTAGTCAAGGTACACACTACATATACGCATCGTCCGTTGTTAGTCAAGGTACACACTACATATACACATCGTCCGTAGTTAGTCAAGGTACACACTACATATACACATCGTCCGTTGTTAGTCAAGGTACACACTACATATACACATCGTCCGTTATTAGTCAAGGTACACACTACATATACGCATCGTCCGTAGTTAGTCAAGGTACACACTACATATACACATCGTCCGTAGTTAGTCAAGGTACACACTACATATACACATCGTCGTTGTTAGTCAAGGTACACACTACATATACACATCGTCCGTTGTTAGTCAAGGTACACACTACATATACGCATCGTCCATTGTTAGTCAAGGTACACACTACATATACACATCGTCCGTGTTAGTCAAGGTACACACTACATATACACATCGTCCGTTGTTAGTCAAGGTACACACTACATATACACATCGTCCGTTGTTAGTCAAGGTACACACTACACATACACATCGTCCGTTGTTAGTCAAGGTACACACTACATATACGCATCGTCCGTTGTTAGTCAAGGTACACACTACATATACACATCATCCGTAGTTAGTCAAGGTACACACTACATATACACATCGTCCGTAGTTAGTCAAGGTACACACTACATATACACATCGTCCGTTGTTAGTCAAAGGTACACACTACATATACACATCGTCCGTTGTTAGTCAAGGTACACACTACATATACAACATCGTCCGTTGTTAGTCAAGGTACACACTACATATACACATCGTCCGTTGTTAGTCAAGGTACACACTACATATACACATCGTCCGTTGTTAGTCAAGGTACACACTACATATACACATCGTCCGTTGTTAGTCAAGGTACACACTACATATACGCATCGTCCGTTGTTAGTCAAGGTACACACTACATATACGCATCGTCCGTTGTTAGTCAAGGTACACACTACATATACACATCGTCCGTTGTTAGTCAAGGTACACACTACATATACACATCGTCCGTTGTTAGTCAAGGTACACACTACATATACGCATCGTCCGTTGTTAGTCAAGGTACACACTACATATACACATCGTCCGTTGTTAGTCAAGGTACACACTACATATACACATCGTCCGTTGTTTAGTCAAGGTACACACTACATATACGCATCGTCCGTTGTTAGTCAAGGTACACACTACATATACACATCGTCCGTAGTTAGTCAAGGCACACACTACATATACACATCGTCCGTTGTTAGTCAAGGTACACACTACATATACACATCGTCCCGTTGTTAGTCAAGGTACACACTACATATACACATCGTCCGTTGTTAGTCAAGGTACACACTACATATACACATCGTCCGTTGTTAGTCAAGGTACACACAACATATACACATCGTCCGTTGTTAGTCAAGGCACACACTACATATACACATCGTCCGTTGTTAGTCAAGGTACACACTATATATACGCATCGTCCGTTGTTAGTCAAGGTACACACCTACATATACACATCGTCCGTTGTTAGTCAAGGTACACACTACATATACACATCGTCCGTTGTTAGTCAAGGTACACACTACATATACACATCGTCCGTTGTTAGTCAAGGTACACACTTACATATACACATCGTCCGTTGTTAGTCAAGGTACACACTACATATACACATCGTCCGTAGTTAGTCAAGGTACACACTACATATACACATCGTCCGTTGTTAGTCAAGGTACACACTACATATACACATCGTCCGTTGTTAGTCAAGGTACACACTACATATACACATCGTCCGTTGTTAGTCAAGGTACACACTACATATACACATCGTCCGTTGTTAGTCAAGGTACACCACTACATATACACATCGTCCGTTGTTAGTCAAGGTACACACTACATATACACATCGTCCGTTGTTAGTCAGGTACACACTACATATACACATCGTCCGTTGTTAGTCAAGGCACACACTACATATACACATCGTCCGTTTTTAGTCAAGGTACACACTACATATACGCATCGTCCGTTGTTAGTCAAGGGGTACACACTACATATACACATCGTCCGTTGTTAGTCCAAGGGTACACACTACATATACACATCGTCCGTTTGTTAGTCAAGGTACACACTACATATACGCATCGTCCGTTGTTAGTCAAGGTACACACTACATATACACATCGTCCGTAGTTAGTCAAGGCACACACTAATATACACATCGTCCGTTGTTAGTCAAGGTACACACTACATATACCACATCGTCCGTTGTTAGTCAAGGTAACACCTACATATACACATCGTCCGTTGTTAGTCAAGGTACACACTACATATACACATCGTCCGTAGTTAGTCAAGTACACACTACATATACACATCGTCCGTGTTAGTCAAGGTACACACTACATATACACATCGTCCGTTGTTAGTCAAGGTACACACTACATATACACATCGTCCGTTTGTTAGTCAAGGTACACACTACATATACACATCGTCCGTTGTTAGTCAAAGGTACACACTACATATACACATCGTCCGTTGTTAGTCAAGGTACACACTACATATACACATCGTCCGTTGTTAGTCAAGGTACACACTACATATACACATTGTCCGTTGTTAGGTCAAGGTACACACTACATATACACATCGTCCGTTGTTAGTCAAGGTACACACTACATATACGCATCGTCCGTTGTTAGTCAAGGTACACACTACATATACACATCGTCCGTTGTTAGTCAAGGTACACACTACATATACACATCGTCCGTTGTTAGTCAAGGGTACACACTACATATACACATCGTCCGTTGTTAGTCAAGGTACACACTACATATACACATCGTCCGTTGTTAGTCAAGGTACACACTACATATACACATCGTCCGTAGTTAGTCAAGGTACACACTACATATACACATCGTCCGTTGTTAGTCAAGGTACACACTACATATACACATCGTCCGTTGTAGTCAAGGTACACACTACATATACGCATCGTCCGTTGTTAGTCAAGGTACACACTACATATACACATCGTCCCGTTGTTAGTCAAGGTACACACTACATATACACATCGTCCGTTGTTAGTCAAGGTACACACTACATATACGCATCGTCCGTTGTTAGTCAAGGTACACACTACATATACACATCGTCCGTAGTTAGTCAAGGTACAAACTACATATACACATCGTCCGTTGTTAGTCAAGGTACACACTACATATACACATCGTCCGTTGTTAGTCAAGGTACACACTACATATACACATCGTCCGTTGTTAGTCAAGGTACACACTACATATACACATCGTCCGTTGTTAGTCAAGGTACACACTACATATACACATCGTCCGTTGTTAGTCAAGGTACACACTACATATACACATCGTCCGTTGTTAGTCAAGGTACACACTACATATACACATCGTCCGTTGTTAGTCAAGGTACACACTACATATACACATCGGTCCGTTGTTTAGTCAAGGTACACACTACATATACGCATCGTCCGTTGTTAGTCAAGGTACACACTACATATACACATCGTCCGTTGTTAGTCAAGGTACACACTACATATACACATCGTCCGTTGTTAGTCAAGGTACACACTACATATACACATCGTCCGTTGTTAGTCAAGGTACACACTACATATACACATCGTCCGTTGTTAGTCAAGGTACACACTACATATACACATCGTCCGTAGTTAGTCAAGGTACACACTACATATACACATCGTCCGTTGTTAGTCAAGGTACACACTACATATACACATCGTCCGTTGTTAGTCAAGGTACACACTACATATACGCATCGTCCGTTGTTAGTCAAGGTACACACTACATATACACATCGTCCGTTGTTAGTCAAGGTACACAACTACATATACACATCGTCCGTTGTTAGTCAAGGTACACACTACATATACGCCATCGTCCGTTGTTAGTCAAGGTACACACTACATATACTCATCGTCCGTAGTTAGTCAAAGGCACACACTACATATACACATCGTCCGTTGTTAGTCAAGGTACACACTACATATACACATCCGTCCGTTGTTAGTCAAGGTACCACACTGACATATACACATCGTCCGTTGTTAGTCAAGGTACACACTACATATACACATCGTCCGTTGTTAGTCAAGGTACACACTACATATACACATCGTCCGTTGTTAGTCAAGGTACACACTACATATACACATCGTCCGTTGTTAGTCAAGGTACACACTACATATACACATCGTCCGTAGTTAGTCAAAGGTACACACTACATATACACATCGTCCGTTGTTAGTCCAAGGTACACACTACATATACACATCGTCCGTTGTTAGTCAAGGTACACACTACATATACACATCGTCCGTTGTTAGGTCCAAGGTACACACTACATATACACGATCGTCCCGTTTGTTAGTCAAGGTACACACTACATATACACATCGTCCGTTGTTAGTCAAGGTACACACTACATATACACATCGTCCGTAGTTAGTCAAGGTACACACTACATATACACATCGTCCGTTGTTAGTCAAGGTACACACTACATATACACATTGTCCGTTTGTTAGTCAAGGTACACACTACATATACGCATCGTCCGTTGTTAGTCAAGGTACACACTATATATACGCATCGTCCGTTGTTAGGTCCAAGGGTACACACTACATATACACATCGTCCGTTGTTAGTCAAGGTACACACTACATATACACATCGTCCGTTGTTAGTCAAGGTACAACTACATATACACATCGTCCGTTGTTAGTCAAGGGTACACACTACATATACACATCGTCCGTTGTTAGTCAAGGTACACAATACATATACACATCGTCCGTTGTTAGTCAAGGTACACACTACATATACACATCGTCCGTTGTTAGTCAAGGGTACACACTACATATACACATCGTCCGTTGTTAGTCAAGGTACACACTAACATATACGCATCGTCCGTTGTTAGTCAAGGTACACACTATATATACGCATCGTCCGTTGTTAGTCAAGGTACACACCTACATATACACATCGTCCGTTGTTAGTCAAGGTACACACTACATATACACAATCGTCCGTAGTTAGTGAAGGGTACACACTACATATACACATCGTCCGTTGTTAGTCAAGGGTACACACTACATATACACATCGTCCGTTGTTAGTCAAGGTACACACTACATTATACACATCGTCCGTTGTTAGTCAAGGTACACACTACATATACACATCGTCCGTTGTTAGTCAAGGTACACACTACATATACACATCGTCCGTTGTTAGTCAAGGTACACACTACATATACACATCGTTGGTTCCTTGTTCAGTCGTAGAAGGTTGGGATACGCATGAAGATATCCATTTTAGGCCGTATAGGATCGAGGGTAGGTACACATGACTAGCTCAGCACGGGTATGCTAACAAGTGCTCTGGTAAGAACTAGGTATACATTCAAACATAACTACTAGTGACAACGGAACCAACAAACGGGGAGGATCGCACAATATCCCTCTGGCCATCGGCACGCCGATCGAGCTCCCTTCACTGCGTCAGCGGCACGCCGATCGAGCTCCCTTCACTGCGTCCAGCGGCGGGCAGAGGCAGCGTCCACCCGCGGCACCGACACTGACAGCGTCCCACCCCGCCAACACCGACACCAACACCGACACTGACCAGCGTCACCGACAGCGTCCCCCCCCCCCCCCCCCCCCCCCCCCCACCAACACCGACAGCGTCCACCCCGCCAACACCGACACTGACAGCATCCACCCCGCCAACACCCACACCGACACTGACAGCGTCAACCCCGCCCAGCACCGACACCGACACCGACAGCGTCCACCCCACCGACACCGACAACGACACTGACAGCGTCCCACCCCGCCAACACCGACACAGACACCGACACCGACACCGACAGCGTCCACCCCGCCAGCAACGACACTGACACCTACACCGACACTGACAGCGTCAACACCGCCAACACCGACACCAACACCGACACTGACAGCGTCACCGACAGCGTCCCACCCCGCCAACACCGACACCGACAGCGTCCACACCCGCACAACACCGACACTGACAGCGTCCACCCCGCCAACACCCACACCGACACTGACAGCGTCAACCCCGCCAACACTGACACCGAACACGACAGCGTCCACCCCGCCGACACCGACACCGACACTGACAGCGTCCACCCCGCCAACACCGACACCCGACAGCGTCCACCCCGCCAACACCGACACCGACAGCGTCCACCCGCCAACACCGACACCGACAGCGTCCACCCCGCCAACACCGACACTGACAGCGTCCACCCCGCCAACACCCACACCGACACTGACAGCGTCAACCCCGCCAACACCGACACCGACACCGACAGCGTCCACCCCACCGACACCGACAACCGACACTGACAGCGTCCACCCCGCCAAACACCGACACCGACACCGACAGCGTCCACCCCGCCGGCATCGACACCGACAGCGTCCACCCCGCCAACACCGACACCGACAGCGTCCACCCCGCCAACACCGACACCGACAGCGTCCACCGCGCCAACACCGACACCCGACAGCGTCCACCCCGCCAGCACCGACAACCGACAGCGTCCACCGCGCCAACACCGACACCGACACCGACAGCGTCCACCCCGCCGGCACCGACAGCGTCCACCCTGCCAACACCGACACCGACACCAACAGCGGTCCACCCCACCAACACCGACACCGACAGCGCTCCACCGCGCCAACACCGACACCGACACCGACAGCGTCCACCCCGCCAACACCGACAATCGACACCGACAGCGTCCACCCCGCCAACACCGACACCGACAGCGGTCCGGTGTCGGGGTGGACGCTGTCGGTGTCGGTGTTGGTGTCGGTGTTGGCGGGGTTAGTCCGCCCCTGTAGCTCAGTGGGAGAGTGCCTGGACTTCTGATCTTTCCCGGTACTGGCAGCCCGGGTTCGCGTCGCTTCGGCGCTCGCTATTTGCTCCTGTCTGGGATGACCTGCGGCCGGTGGCAGCGGTCGCACTCAAGGTCAGGTGACGTCAGTGAGCGGGGCGGACCGTGTCCAGGTATGTCGGGCACGTAAAACTTTCGTCTCTAAATTCTGCCGGCTGCCAGGAATTGCGTGATTGGGTGGTGGGGTCAGGACCTGCGCAACAAGCTATGCTTAGCGTGGATCCTGACCTCGGAAATCCATCCATTCAAAAACATTCGGACTAAATTTATTTTAAAAAAAGAAGAAAAAAAAGAAAAAAGAAAAAAAAGACAGCGTCCACCCCGCCGGCACCGACACTGACACCTACACCGACACTGACAGCGTCAACCCCGCCAACACCGACACCAACACCGACACTGACAGCGTCACCGACAGCGTCCACCCCGCCAACACCGACACCGACAGCGTCCACCCCGCCAACACCAACACTGACAGCGTCCACCCCGCCAACACCCACACCGACACTGACAGCGTCAACCCCGCCAACACCGACACCGACACCGACAGCGTCCACCCCACCGACACCGACACCGGCACTGACAGCGTCCACCCCGCACACACCGACACCGACAGCGTCAACCCCGCCAACACCGACACCGACAGCGTCCACCCCGCCAACACCGACACTGACAGCGTCAACCCCGCCAACACCGACACCGACACCGAAAGCGTCCACCCCACCGACACCGACACCGACACTGACAGCGTCCACCCCGCCAACACCGACACAGACACCGACACCGACAGCGTCCACCCCGCCGGCACCGACACTGACACCGACACCGACACTGACAGCGTCTACCCCGCCAACACCGACACCAACACCGACACCGACAGCGTCCACCCCGCCAACACCCACGCTGACAGCGTCCACCCCCCAACACCGACACTGACAGCGTCCACCCCGCCGGCACCGACACCGACAGCGTCCACCCCACCGACACCGACACCGACACTGACAGCGTCCACCCCGCCAACACCGACACCGACACCGACACCGACAGCGTCCACCCCGCCGGCACCGACACTGACACCGACACCGACACTGACAGCGTCAACCCCGCCAACACCGACACCAACACCAACACTGACAGCGTCACCGACAGCGTCCACCCCGCCAACACCGACACCGACAGCGTCCACCCCGCCAACACCCACACTGACAGCGTCCACCCCGCCGGCACCGACACTGACAGCGTCCACCCCGCCGACACCGACACAGACACCTACAGCGTCCACCCCACCGACACCGACACTGACAGCGTCCACCCCGCCAACACTGACACCGACACCGACACCGACAACGTCCACCCCGCCAACACCGACACCGACACCGACACCGACAGCGTCCACCCCGCCGACACCGACACCGACACTGACAGCGTCAACCCCGCAAACACCGACACCAACAGCGTCCACCCCACCGACACCGACACCGACAGCGTCCACCGCGCCAACACCAACAGCGTCCACCCCGCCAACACCGACACCGACACTGACAGCGTCCACCCCGCCAACACCGACACTGACAGCGTCCACCCCACCAACACTGACACCGACAGCGTCCACCCCGCCGGCACCGACACCGACAGCGTCCACCGCGCCAACACCGACACCGACACCGACAGCGTCCACCTCGCCAACACCGACACTGACAGCGTCCACCCCGCCAACACCGACACCGACAGCGTCCACCCCGCCGGCACCGACAGCGTCCACCCCACCAACACCGACACCGACAGCGTCCACCCCGCCAACACTGACACTGACAGCATCCACCCCACCAACACCCACACCGACACTGACAGCGTCAACCCCGACAACACCGACAACACCCCGCCAACACCGACGCTGTCGGTGTCGGTGTCGGTGTTGGCGGGGTTGACGCTGTCAGTGTCGGTGTGGGTGTTGGCGGGGTGGACGCTGTCAGTGTCGGTGTTGGCGGGGTGGACGCTGTCGGTGTCGGTGTTGGCGGGGTGGACGCTGTCGGTGACGCTGTCAGTGTCGGTGTTGGTGTCGGTGTTGGCGGGGTTGACGCTGTCAGTGTCGGTGTAGGTGTCAGTGTCGGTGCCGGCGGGGTGGACGCTGTCGGTGTCGGTGTCGGTGTCGGTGTTGGCGGGGTGGACGCTGTGAGTGTCGGTGTCGGTGTCGGTGGGGTGGACGCTGTCGGTGTCGGTGTTGGCGGGGTGGACGCTGTCGGTGACGCTGTCAGTGTTGGTGTTGGTGTCGGTGTTGGCGGGGTTGACGCTGTCAGTGTCGGTGTCGGTGTCAGTGTCGGTGCCGGCGGGGAGGACGCTGTCGGTGTCGGTGTCAGTGTCGGTGTTGGCGGGGTGGACGCTGTCGGTGACGGTGTCGGTGTCGGTGGGGTGGACGCTGTTGGTGTCGGTGCCGGCGGGGTGGACGCTGTCAGTGTCGGTGTTGGGGGGTGGACGCTGTCAGCGTGGGTGTTGGCGGGGTGGACGCTGTCGGTGTCGGTGTTGGTGTCGGTGTTGGCGGGGTTGACGCTGTCAGTGTCGGTGTCGGTGTCAGTGTCGGTGCCGGCGGGGTGGACGCTGTCGGTGTCGGTGTCTGTGTCGGTGTTGGCGGGGTGGACGCTGTCAGTGTCGGTGTCGGTGTCGGTGGGGTGGACACTTTCGGTGTCGGTGTCGGTGTTGGCGGGGTTGACGCTGTCAGTGTCGGTGTTGGCGGGGTGGACGCTGTCGGTGTCGGTGTTGGCGGCATGGACGCTGTCGGTGTCGGTGTGGGCGGGGTGGACGCTGTCAGTGCCGGTGTCGGTGTCGGGTGTTGGTGTCGGTGTTGGCGGTGTTGACGCTGTCAGTGTCGGTGTCGGTGTCAGTGTCGGTGCCGGCGGGGTGGACGCTGACACTGACACCGACACCGACACTGACAGCGTCAACCCCGCCAACACCGACACCAACACCAACACTGACAGCGTCACCGACAGCGTCCACCCCGCCAACACCGACACCGACAGCGTCCACCCCGCCAACACCCACACTGACAGCGTCCACCCCGCCGGCACCGACACTGACAGCGTCCACCCCACTGACACCGACACAGACACCTACAGCGTCCACCCCACCGACACCGACACTGACAGCGTCCACCCCGCCGACACCGACACCAACACCGACACCGACAGCGTCCACCCCGCCAACACCGACACCGACAGCGTCCACCCCGCCAACACCGACACTGACAGCGTCCACCCCGCCAACACCGACACCGACACCGACCCCGACAGCGTCCACCCCGCCGACACCGACACCGACACTGACAGCGTCAACCCCGCCAACACCGACACCAACAGCGTCCACCCCACCGACACCGACACCGACAGCGTCCACCGCGCCAACACCGACAGCGTCCACCCCACCAACACCGACACCGACACCGACAGCGTCCACCCCGCCAACACCGACACTGACAGCGTCCACCCCACCAACACAGACACCGACAGCGTCCACCCCGCCGGCACCGACACCGACAGCGTCCACCGCGCCAACACCGACACCGACACCGACAGCGTCCACCCCGCCAACACCGACACTGACAGCGTCCACCCCGCCAACACCGACACCGACAGCGTCCACCCCGCCGGCACCGACAGCGTCCACCCCGCCGACATCGACACCGACACCGACAGCGTCCACCCCGCCGGCATCGACACCGACAGCGTCCACCCCGCCAACACCGACACCGACAGCGTCCACCCCGCAAACACCGACACCGACAGCGTCCACCGCGCCAACACCGACACCGACACCGACAGCGTCCACCCCGCCAACACCGACACCGACAGCGTCCACCGCGCCAACACCGACACCGACACCGACAGTGTCCACCCCGCCGGCACCGACAGCGTCCACCCCGCCAACACCGACACCGACACCAACAGCGTCCACCCCACCAACACCGACACCGACAGCGTCCACCGCGCCAACACCGACACCGACACCGACAGCGTCCACCCCGCCGACACCGACATCGACACCGACAGCGTCCACCCCGCCAACACCGACACCGACAGCGTCCACCCCGCCAACACCGACACCGACACGGACAGCGTCCACTCCGCCGACACCGACACCGACAGCGTCCACCCCGCCAACACCGACACCGACACCGACAGCGTCCACCCCGCCAACACCGACACCGACACCGACAGCGTCCACCCCGCCAACACCGACACCGACAGCGTCCACCCCGCCAACACCGACACCGACAGCGTCCACCCCGCCGGCACCGACACCGACAGCGTCCACCCCGCCAACACCGACACCGACACCGACAGCGTCCACCCCGCCAATACCGACACCGACACCGACAGCGTCCACCGCGCCAACACCGACAGCGTCCACCCCGCCAACACCGACACCGACACCGACAGGGTCCACCCCGCCGACACCGACACCGACACCGTCCACCCCGCCGGCACCGACAGCGTCCACCCCGCCGACTCCGACAGCGTCCACCCCGCCAACACCTACACCGACACCGACAGCGTCCACCCCGCCAACACCGACACCGACACTGACAGCGTCCACCCCGCCGGCACCGACAGCGTCCACCCCGCCGACTCCGACAGCGTCCACCCCGCCAACACCTACACCGACACCGACAGCGTCCACCCCGCCAACACCGACACCGACACTGACAGCGTCCACCCCGCCAACACCGACACCGACACCGACAGCCAACACCGACACCGACACCGACAGCGTCCACCCCGCCGACACCGACAGCGTCCACCCCGCCAACACCGACACCGACAGCGTCCACCCCGCCAACACCGACACCGACACCGACAGCGTCCACCCCGCCGACACCGAAACCGACACCGACAGCGTCCACCCCGCCGGCACCGACAGCGTCCACCCCGCCGACTCCGACAGCGTCCACCCCGCCAACACCTACACCGACACCGACAGCGTCCACCCCGCCAACACCGACACCGACACTGACAGCGTCCACCCCGCCAACACCGACACCGACACCGACAGCCAACACCGACACCGACACCGACAGCCAACACCGACACCGACACCGACAGCGTCCACCCCGCCAACACCGACACCGACACCGACAGCGTCCACCCCGCCAACACCGACACCGACACTGACAGCGTCCACCCCGCCAACACCGACACCGACACCGACAGCCAACACCGACACCGACACCGACAGCGTCCACCCCGCCAACACCGACACCGACACCGACAGCGTCCACCCCGCCGACACCGAAACCGACACCGACAGCGTCCACCCCGCCGGCACCGACAGCGTCCACCCCGCCGACTCCGACAGCGTCCACCCCGCCAACACCTACACCGACACCGAGAGCGTCCACCCCGCCAACACCGACACCGACACCGACAGCGTCCACCCCGCCGGCACCGACAGCGTCCACCCCGCCGACTCCGACAGCGTCCACCCCGCCAACACCTACACCGACACCGACAGCGTCCACCCCGCCAACACCGACACCGACACTGACAGCGTCCACCCCGCCAACACCGACACCGACACCGACAGCCAACACCGACACCGACACCGACAGCGTCCACCCCGCCGACACCGACAGCGTCCACCCCGCCAACACCGACACCGACAGCGTCCACCCCGCCAACACCGACACCGACACCGACAGCGTCCACCCTGCCGACACCGAAACCGACACCGACAGTGTCCATCCCGCCAACACCGACACCGACACCGACAGCGTCCACCCCGCCGACACCGACACCGACACCGACAGCGTCCACCCCGCCGACACCGACACCGACAGCGTCCACCCCGCCAACACCGACACTGACACCGACAGCGTCCACCCCGCCGACACCGACACAGACACCGACAGCGTCCACCCCGCCAACACCGACACCGACAGCGTCCACCACGCCAACACCGACACCGACACCGACAGCGTCCACCCCGCCAACACCGACACCGACACCGACAGCGTCCACCCCGCCAACACCGACACCGACAGCGTCCACCCCGCCGACACCGACACCGACAGCGTCCACCCCGCCAACACCGACACCGACACCGACAGCGTCCACCCCGCCAACACCGACACCGACAGCGTTCACCCCGCCGACACCGACACCGACAGCGTCCACCCTGCCAACGCCAACACCGACACCGACACCGACAGCGTCCAACCCGCCGACACCGACAGCGTCCACCCCGCCAACACCGACACCGACACCGACAGCGTCCACCGCGCCGACACCGACAGCGTCCACCCCGCCAACACCGACACCGACACCGACACCGACACCGATACCGACAGCGTCCACCCTGCCAACACCGACACTGACACCGACAGCGTCCACCCCGCCGGCACCGACAGCGTCCACCCCGCCAACACCGACACCGACACTGACAGCGTCCACCCCGCCAACACCGACACTGACACCGACAGCCAACACCGACACCGACACCGACAGCGTCCACCCCGCCAACACCGACACCGACACCGACAGCGTCCAGCCCGCCGACACCGACAGCGTCCAGCCCGCCGACACCGACAGCGTCCACCCCGCCAACACCGACAGCGTCCACCCCGCCAACACCGACACCGACACCGACACCGATACCGACAGCGTCCACCCTGCCAACACCGACACCGACACCGACAGCGTCCACCCCGCCGGCACCGACAGCGTCCACCCCGCCGACACCGACACCGACAGAGTCCACCTCGTCAACAACGACACCGACACCGACAGCGTCCAACCCGCCTACACTGACAGCGTCCACCCCACCGACACCGACACCGACAGCGTCCACCCCGCCGACATCGACACCGACACCGACAGCGTCCACCCCGCCAACACCGACACTGACACCGACAGCGTCCACCCCGCCGGCATCGACACCGACAGCGTCCACCCCGCCAACACCGACACCGACAGCGTCCACCCCGCAAACACCGACACCGACAGCGTCCACCGCGCCAACACCGACACCGACACCGACAGCGTCCACCCCGCCAACACCGACACCGACAGCGTCCACCGCGCCAACACCGACACCGACACCGACAGTGTCCACCCCGCCGGCACCGACAGCGTCCACCCCGCCAACACCGACACCGACACCAACAGCGTCCACCCCACCAACACCGACACCGACAGCGTCCACCGCGCCAACACCGACACCGACACCGACAGCGTCCACCCCGCCGACACCGACATCGACACCGACAGCGTCCACCCCGCCAACACCGACACCGACAGCGTCCAACCCGCCAACACCGACACCGACACGGACAGCGTCCACTCCGCCGACACCGACACCGACAGCGTCCACCCCGCCAACACCGACACCGACACCGACAGCGTCCACCGCGCCGACACCGACAGCGTCCACCCCGCCGACACCGACACCGACAGCGTCCACCCCGCCGACACCGACACCGACAGCGTCCATCCCGCCAACTCCGACACCGACAACGACAGCGTCCACCGCGCCAACACCGACACCGACACCGAAAGCGTCCACCCCGCCAACACTGACACTGACAGCATCCACCCCACCAACACCCACACCGACACTGACAGCGTCAACCCCGACAACACCGACAACACCCCGCCAACACCGACGCTGTCAGTGTCGGTGTCGGTGTTGGCGGGGTTGACGCTGTCAGTGTCGGTGTGGGTGTTGGCGGGGTGGACGCTGTCAGTGTCGGTGTTGGCGGGGTGGACGCTGTCGGTGTCGGTGTTGGCGGGGTGGACGCTGTCGGTGACGCTGTCAGTGTCGGTGTTGGTGTCGGTGTTGGCGGGGTTGACGCTGTCAGTGTCGGTGTAGGTGTCAGTGTCGGTGCCGGCGGGGTGGACGCTGTCGGTGTCGGTGTCGGTGTCGGTGTTGGCGGGGTGGACGCTGTGAGTGTCGGTGTCGGTGTCGGTGGGGTGGACGCTGTCGGTGTCGGTGTTGGCGGGGTGGACGCTGTCGGTGACGCTGTCAGTGTTGGTGTTGGTGTCGGTGTTGGCGGGGTTGACGCTGTCAGTGTCGGTGTCGGTGTCAGTGTCGGTGCCGGCGGGGAGGACGCTGTCGGTGTCGGTGTCGGTGTCGGTGTTGGCGGGGTGGACGCTGTCGGTGTCGGTGTCGGCGGGGTGGACGCTGTCAGTGTCGGTGTTGGGGGGTGGACGCTATCAGCGTGGGTGTTGGCGGGGTGGACGCTGTCGGTGTCGGTGTTGGTGTCGGTGTTGGCGGGGTTGACGCTGTCAGTGTCGGTGTCGGTGTCAGTGTCGGTGCCGGCGGGGTGGACGCTGTCGGTGTCGGTGTCTGTGTCGGTGTTGGCGGGGTGGACGCTGTCAGTGTCGGTGTCGGTGTCGGTGGGGTGGACACTTTCGGTGTCGGTGTCGGTGTTGGCGGGGTTGACGCTGTCAGTGTCGGTGTTGGCGGGGTGGACGCTGTCGGTGTCGGTGTTGGCGGCGTGGACGCTGTCGGTGTCGGTGTGGGCGGGGTGGACGCTGTCAGTGCCGGTGTCGGTGTCGGGTGTTGGTGTCGGTGTTGGCGGGGTTGACGCTGTCAGTGTCGGTGTCGGTGTCAGTGTCGGTGCCGGCGGGGTGGACGCTGACACTGACACCGACACCGACACTGACAGCGTCAACCCCGCCAACACCGACACCAACACCAACACTGACAGCGTCACCGACAGCGTCCACCCCGCCAACACCGACACCGACAGCGTCCACCCCGCCAACACCCACACTGACAGCGTCCACCCCGCCGGCATCGACACTGACAGCGTCCACCCCACTGACACCGACACAGACACCTACAGCGTCCACCCCACCGACACCGACACTGACAGCGTCCACCCCGCCGACACCGACACCAACACCGACACCGACAGCGTCCACCCCGCCAACACCGACACCGACAGCGTCCACCCCGCCAACACCGACACTGACAGCGTCCACCCCGCCAACACCGACACCGACACCGACACCGACAGCGTCCACCCCGCCGACACCGACAACACCGACACTGACAGCGTCAACCCCGCCAACACCGACACCAACAGCGTCCACCCCACCGACACCGACACCGACAGCGGCCACCGCGCCAACACCGACAGCGTCCACCCCACCAACACCGACACCGACACCGACAGCGTCCACCCCACCAACACCGACACTGACAGCGTCCACCCCACCAACACCGACACCGACAGCGTCCACCCCGCCGGCACCGACACCGACAGCGTCCACCGCGCCAACACCGACACCGACACCGACAGCGTCCACCCCGCCAACACCGACACTGACAGCGTCCACCCCGCCAACACCGACACCGACAGCGTCCACCCCGCCGGCACCGACAGCGTCCTTCCCGCCGACATCGACACCGACACCGACAGCGTCCACCCCGCCAACACCGACACCGACACCGACAGCGTCCACCCCGCCGGCATCGACACCGACAGCGTCCACCCCGCCAACACCGACACCGACAGCGTCCACCCCGCCAACACCGACACCGACAGCGTCCACCGCGCCAACACCGACACCGACACCGACAGCGTCCACCCCGCCAACACCGACACCGACAGCGTCCACCGCGCCAACACCGACACCGACACCGACAGTGTCCACCCCGCCGACACCGACAGCGTCCACCCCGCCAACACCGACACCGACACCAACAGCGTCCACCCCACCAACACCGACACCGACAGCGTCCACCGCGCCAACACCGACACCGACACCGACAGCGTCCACCCCGCCGACACCGACATCGACACCGACAGCGTCCACCCCGCCAACACCGACACCGACAGCGTCCACCCCGCCAACACCGACACCGACACGGACAGCGTCCACTCCGCCGACACCGACACCGACAGCGTCCACCCCGCCAACACCGACACCGACACCGACACCGACAGCGTCCACCCCGCCAACACCGACACCGACACCGACAGCGTCCACCCCGCCAACACCGACACCGACACCGACAGCGTCCACCCCGCCAACACCGACACCGACAGCGTCCACCCCGCCAACACCGACACCGACAGCGTCCACCCCGCCGGCACCGACACCGACAGCGTCCACCCCGCCAACACCGACACCGACACCGACAGCGTCCACCCCGCCAATACCGACACCGACACCGACAGCGTCCACCGCGCCAACACCGACAGCGTCCACCCCGCCAACACCGACACCGACACCGACAGCGTCCACCCCGCCGACACCGACACCGACAGTGTCCACCCCGCCGGCACCGACAGCGTCCACCCCGCCGACTCCGACAGCGTCCACCCCGCCAACACCTACACCGACACCGACAGCGTCCACCCCGCCAACACCGACACCGACACTGACAGCGTCCACCCCGCCGGCACCGACAGCGTCCACCCCGCCGACTCCGACAGCGTCCACCCCGCCAACACCTACACCGACACCGACAGCGTCCACCCCGCCAACACCGACACCGACACTGACAGCGTCCACCCCGCCAACACCGACACCGACACCGACAGCCAACACCGACACCGACACCGACAGCGTCCACCCCGCCGACACCGACAGCGTCCACCCCGCCAACACCGACACCGACAGCGTCCACCCCGCCAACACCGACACCGACACCGACAGCGTCCACCCCGCCGACACCGAAACCGACACCGACAGCGTCCACCCCGCCGGCACCGACAGCGTCCACCCCGCCGACTCCGACAGCGTCCACCCCGCCAACACCTACACCGACACCGACAGCGTCCACCCCGCCAACACCGACACCGACACTGACAGCGTCCACCCCGCCAACACCGACACCGACACCGACAGCCAACACCGACACCGACACCGACAGCGTCCACCCCGCCAACACCGACACCGACACCGACAGCGTCCACCCAGCCGACACCGAAACCGACACCGACAGCGTCCACCCCGCCGGCACCGACAGCGTCCACCCCGCCGACTCCGACAGCGTCCACCCCGCCAACACCTACACCGACACCGAGAGCGTCCACCCCGCCAACACTGACACCGACACCGACAGCGTCCACCCCGCCGGCACCGACAGCGTCCACCCCGCCGACTCCGACAGCGTCCACCCCGCCAACACCTACACCGACACCGA
This sequence comes from Chirona hameri, assembly GCA_036785665.1. Taxonomy (NCBI): domain Eukaryota; kingdom Metazoa; phylum Arthropoda; class Thecostraca; order Balanomorpha; family Balanidae; genus Chirona; species Chirona hameri. The sequence goes on from JAXIVJ010000570.1 coordinate 19,323, forward strand.
CAGCGTCCACCCCGCCAACACCGACACCGACACTGACAGCGTCCACCCCGCCAACACCGACACCGACACCGACAGCCAACACCGACACCGACACCGACAGCGTCCACCCCGCCGACACCGACAGCGTCCACCCCGCCAACACCGACACCGACAGCGTCCACCCCGCCAACACCGACACCGACACCGACAGCGTCCACCCTGCCGACACCGAAACCGACACCGACAGTGTCCACCCCGCCAACACCGACACCGACACCGACAGCGTCCACCCCGCCGACACCGACACCGACACCGACAGCGTCCACCCCGCCGACACCGACACCGACAGCGTCCACCCCGCCAACACCGACACTGACACCGACAGCGTCCACCCCGCCGACACCGACACAGACACCGACAGCGTCCACCCCGCCAACACCGACACCGACAGCGTCCACCACGCCAACACCGACACCGACACCGACAGCGTCCACCCCGCCAACACCGACACCGACACCGACAGCGTCCACCCCGCCAACACCGACACCGACAGCGTCCACCCCGCCGACACCGAAACCGACAGCGTCCACCCCGCCAACACCGACACCGACACCGACAGCGTCCACCCCGCCAACACCGACACCGACAGCGTTCACCCCGCCGACACCGACACCGACAGCGTCCACCCTGCCAACGCCAACACCGACACCGACACCGACAGCGTCCAACCCGCCGACACCGACAGCGTCCACCCCGCCAACACCGACACCGACACCGACAGCGTCCACCCCGCCGACACCGAAACCGACACCGACAGCGTCCACCCCGCCGGCACCGAGAGCGTCCACCCCGCCGACTCCGACAGCGTCCACCCCGCCAACACCTACACCGACACCGAGAGCGTCCACCCCGCCAACACCGACACCGACACCCACAGCGTCCACCCCGCCGGCACCGACAGCGTCCACCCCGCCGACTCCGACAGCGTCCACCCCGCCAACACCTACACCGACACCGACAGCGTCCACCCCGCCAACACCGACACCGACACTGACAGCGTCCACCCCGCCAACACCGACACCGACACCGACAGCCAACACCGACACCGACACCGACAGTGTCCACCCCGCCGACACCGACAGCATCCACCCCGCCAACACCGACACCGACAGCGTCCACCCCGCCAACACCGACACCGACACCGACAGCGTCCACCCCGCCGACACCGAAACCGACACCGACAGTGTCCACCCCGCCAACACCGACACCGACACCGACAGCGTCCACCCCGCCGACACCGACACCGACAACGACAGCGTCCACCCCGCCGACACCGACACCGACAGCGTCCACCCCGCCAACACCGACACTGACACCGACAGCGTCCATCCCGCCGACACCGACACAGACACCGACAGCGTCCACCCCGCCAACACCGACACCGACAGCGTCCACCACGCCAACACCGACACCGACACCGACAGCGTCCACCCCGCCAACACCGACACCGACACCGGCAGCGTCCACCCCGCCAACACCGACACCGACAGCATCCACCCCGCCGACACCGACACCGACAGCGTCCACCCCGCCAACACCGACACCGACACCGACAGCGTCCACCCCGCCAACACCGACACCGACAGCGTTCACCCCGCCGACACCGACACCGACAGCGTCCACCCTGCCAACGCCAACACCGACACCGACACCGACAGCGTCCAACCCGCCGACACCGACAGCGTCCACCCCGCCAACACCGACACCGACACCGACAGCGTCCACCGCGCCGACACCGACAGCGTCCACCCCGCCAACACCGACACCGACACCGACACCGACACCGATACCGACAGCGTCCACCCTGCCAACACCGACACCGACACCGACAGCGTCCACCCCGCCGGCACCGACAGCGTCCACCCCGCCGACACCGACACCGACAGCGTCCACCCCGCCGACACCGACAGCGTCCACCCCGCCAACACCGACACCGACACCGACAGCGTCCACCCCGCCAACACCGACACCGACACTGACAGCGTCCACCCCGCCAACACCGACACTGACACCGACAGCCAACACCGACACCGACACCGACAGCGTCCACCCCGCCAACACCGACACCGACACCGACAGCGTCCAGCCAGCCGACACCGACAGCGTCCAGCCCGCCGACACCGACAGCGTCCACCCCGCCAACACCGACACCGACACCGACAGCGTCCACCGCGCCGACACCGACAGCGTCCACCCCGCCAACACCGACACCGACACCGATACCGACAGCGTCCACCCTGCCAACACCGACACCGACACCGACAGCGTCCACCCCGCCGGCACCGACAGCGTCCACCCCGCCGACACCGACACCGACAGAGTCCACCTCGTCAACACCGACACCGACACCGACAGCGTCCAACCCGCCGACACCGACAGCGTCCACCCCACCGACACCGACACCGACAGCGTCCACCCCCGCCAACACCGACACCGACACCGACAGCGTCCACCCCGCCGACACCGACACCGACAGCGTCCACCCCGCCGACACCGACACCGACAGCGTCCATCCCGCCAACTCCGACACCGACAACGACAGCGTCCACCGCGCCAACACCGACACCGACACCGAAAGCGTCCACCGCGCCAACACCAACAGCGTCCACCCCGCCAACACCGACACCGACACTGACAGCGTCCACCCCGCCAACACCGACACTGACAGCGTCCACCCCACCAACACCGACACCGACAGCGTCCACCCCGCCGGCACGGACACCGACAGCGTCCACCGCGCCAACACCGACACCGACACCGACAGCGTCCACCTCGCCAACACCGACACTGACAGCGTCCACCCCGCCAACACCGACACCGAGAGCGTCCACCCCGCCGGCACCGACAGCGTCCACCCCACCAACACCGACACCGACAGCGTCCACCCCGCCAACACTGACACTGACAGCATCCACCCCACCAACACCCACACCGACACTGACAGCGTCAACCCCGACAACACCGACAACACCCCGCCAACACCGACGCTGTCGGTGTCGGTGTCGGTGTTGGCGGGGTTGACGCTGTCAGTGTCGGTGTGGGTGTTGGCGGGGTGGACGCTGTCAGTGTCGGTGTTGGCGGGGTGGACGCTGTCGGTGCCGGCGGGGTGGACGCTCTCGGTGTCGGACGCTCCGTATAGGATCGGGGTAGGTACACATGACTAGCTCAGCACGGTATGCTAACAAGTGCTCTGGTAAGAACTAGGTATACATTCAAACATAACTACTAGTGACAACGGAACCAACAAACGGGGAGGATCGCACATTATCCCTCTGGCCATCGGCACGCCGATCGAGCTCCCTTCACTGCGTCAGCGGCACGCCGATCGAGCTCCCTTCACTGCGTCAGCGGCGGGCAGAGGCAGCGTCCACCCCGCCGGCACCGACACTGACAGCGTCCACCCCGCCAACACCGACACCAACACCGACACTGACAGCGTCACCGACAGCGTCCCCCCCCCCCCCCCCCCACCAACACCGACAGCGTCCACCCCGCCAACACCGACACTGACAGCATCCACCCCGCCAACACCCACACCGACACTGACAGCGTCAACCCCGCCAGCACCGACACCGACACCGACAGCGTCCACCCCACCGACACCGACACCGACACTGACAGCGTCCACCCCGCCAACACCGACACAGACACCGACACCGACACCGACAGCGTCCACCCCGCCAGCAACGACACTGACACCTACACCGACACTGACAGCGTCAACACCGCCAACACCGACACCAACACCGACACTGACAGCGTCACCGACAGCGTCCACCCCGCCAACACCGACACCGACAGCGTCCACCCCGCCAACACCGACACTGACAGCGTCCACCCCGCCAACACCCACACCGACACTGACAGCGTCAACCCCGCCAACACTGACACCGACACCGACAGCGTCCACCCCGCCGACACCGACACCGACACTGACAGCGTCCACCCCGCCAACACCGACACCGACAGCGTCCACCCCGCCAACACCGACACCGACAGCGTCCACCCCGCCAACACCGACACCGACAGCGTCCACCCCGCCAACACCGACACTGACAGCGTCCACCCCGCCAACACCCACACCGACACTGACAGCGTCAACCCCGCCAACACCGACACCGACACCGACAGCGTCCACCCCACCGACACCGACACCGACACTGACAGCGTCCACCCCGCCAACACCGACACCGACACCGACAGCGTCCACCCCGCCGGCATCGACACCGACAGCGTCCACCCCGCCAACACCGACACCGACAGCGTCCACCCCGCCAACACCGACACCGACAGCGTCCACCGCGCCAACACCGACACCGACAGCGTCCACCCCGCCAGCACCGACACCGACAGCGTCCACCGCGCCAACACCGACACCGACACCGACAGCGTCCACCCCGCCGGCACCGACAGCGTCCACCCTGCCAACACCGACACCGACACCAACAGCGTCCACCCCACCAACACCGACACCGACAGCGTCCACCGCGCCAACACCGACACCGACACCGACAGCGTCCACCCCGCCAACACCGACATCGACACCGACAGCGTCCACCCCGCCAACACCGACACCGACAGCGGTCGGTGTCGGGGTGGACGCTGTCGGTGTCGGTGTTGGTGTCGGTGTTGGCGGGGTTAGTCCGCCCCTGTAGCTCAGTGGGAGAGTGCTGGACTTCTGATCTTTCCCGGTACTGGCAGCCCGGGTTCGCGTCGCTTCGGCGCTCGCTATTTGCTCCTGTCTGGGATGACCTGCGGCCGGTGGCAGCGGTCGCACTCAAGGTCAGGTGACGTCAGTGAGCGGGGCGGACCGTGTCCAGGTATGTCGGGCACGTAAAACTTTCGTCTCTAAATTCTGCCGGCTGCCAGGAATTGCGTGATTGGGTGGTGGGGTCAGGACCTGCGCAACAAGCTATGCTTAGCGTGGATCCTGACCTCGGAAATCCATCCATTCAAAAACATTCGGACTAAATTTATTTTAAAAAAAGAAGAAAAAAAAGAAAAAAGAAAAAAAAGACAGCGTCCACCCCGCCGGCACCGACACTGACACCTACACCGACACTGACAGCGTCAACCCCGCCAACACCGACACCAACACCGACACTGACAGCGTCACCGACAGCGTCCACCCCGCCAACACCGACACCGACAGCGTCCACCCCGCCAACACCAACACTGACAGCGTCCACCCCGCCAACACCCACACCGACACTGACAGCGTCAACCCCGCCAACACCGACACCGACACCGACAGCGTCCACCCCACCGACACCGACACCGGCACTGACAGCGTCCACCCCGCACACACCGACACCGACAGCGTCCACCCCGCCAACACCGACACCGACAGCGTCCACCCCGCCAACACCGACACTGACAGCGTCAACCCCGCCAACACCGACACCGACACCGAAAGCGTCCACCCCACCGACACCGACACCGACACTGACAGCGTCCACCCCGCCAACACCGACACAGACACCGACACCGACAGCGTCCACCCCGCCGGCACCGACACTGACACCGACACCGACACTGACAGCGTCTACCCCGCCAACACCGACACCAACACCGACACCGACAGCGTCCACCCCGCCAACACCCACGCTGACAGCGTCCACCCCCCAACACCGACACTGACAGCGTCCACCCCGCCGGCACCGACACCGACAGCGTCCACCCCACCGACACCGACACCGACACTGACAGCGTCCACCCCGCCAACACCGACACCGACACCGACACCGACAGCGTCCACCCCGCCGGCACCGACACTGACACCGACACCGACACTGACAGCGTCAACCCCGCCAACACCGACACCAACACCAACACTGACAGCGTCACCGACAGCGTCCACCCCGCCAACACCGACACCGACAGCGTCCACCCCGCCAACACCCACACTGACAGCGTCCACCCCGCCGGCACCGACACTGACAGCGTCCACCCCGCCGACACCGACACAGACACCTACAGCGTCCACCCCACCGACACCGACACTGACAGCGTCCACCCCGCCAACACTGACACCGACACCGACACCGACAACGTCCACCCCGCCAACACCGACACCGACACCGACACCGACAGCGTCCACCCCGCCGACACCGACACCGACACTGACAGCGTCAACCCCGCAAACACCGACACCAACAGCGTCCACCCCACCGACACCGACACCGACAGCGTCCACCGCGCCAACACCAACAGCGTCCACCCCGCCAACACCGACACCGACACTGACAGCGTCCACCCCGCCAACACCGACACTGACAGCGTCCACCCCACCAACACTGACACCGACAGCGTCCACCCCGCCGGCACCGACACCGACAGCGTCCACCGCGCCAACACCGACACCGACACCGACAGCGTCCACCTCGCCAACACCGACACTGACAGCGTCCACCCCGCCAACACCGACACCGACAGCGTCCACCCCGCCGGCACCGACAGCGTCCACCCCACCAACACCGACACCGACAGCGTCCACCCCGCCAACACTGACACTGACAGCATCCACCCCACCAACACCCACACCGACACTGACAGCGTCAACCCCGACAACACCGACAACACCCCGCCAACACCGACGCTGTCGGTGTCGGTGTCGGTGTTGGCGGGGTTGACGCTGTCAGTGTCGGTGTGGGTGTTGGCGGGGTGGACGCTGTCAGTGTCGGTGTTGGCGGGGTGGACGCTGTCGGTGTCGGTGTTGGCGGGGTGGACGCTGTCGGTGACGCTGTCAGTGTCGGTGTTGGTGTCGGTGTTGGCGGGGTTGACGCTGTCAGTGTCGGTGTAGGTGTCAGTGTCGGTGCCGGCGGGGTGGACGCTGTCGGTGTCGGTGTCGGTGTCGGTGTTGGCGGGGTGGACGCTGTGAGTGTCGGTGTCGGTGTCGGTGGGGTGGACGCTGTCGGTGTCGGTGTTGGCGGGGTGGACGCTGTCGGTGACGCTGTCAGTGTTGGTGTTGGTGTCGGTGTTGGCGGGGTTGACGCTGTCAGTGTCGGTGTCGGTGTCAGTGTCGGTGCCGGCGGGGAGGACGCTGTCGGTGTCGGTGTCAGTGTCGGTGTTGGCGGGGTGGACGCTGTCGGTGACGGTGTCGGTGTCGGTGGGGTGGACGCTGTTGGTGTCGGTGCCGGCGGGGTGGACGCTGTCAGTGTCGGTGTTGGGGGGTGGACGCTGTCAGCGTGGGTGTTGGCGGGGTGGACGCTGTCGGTGTCGGTGTTGGTGTCGGTGTTGGCGGGGTTGACGCTGTCAGTGTCGGTGTCGGTGTCAGTGTCGGTGCCGGCGGGGTGGACGCTGTCGGTGTCGGTGTCTGTGTCGGTGTTGGCGGGGTGGACGCTGTCAGTGTCGGTGTCGGTGTCGGTGGGGTGGACACTTTCGGTGTCGGTGTCGGTGTTGGCGGGGTTGACGCTGTCAGTGTCGGTGTTGGCGGGGTGGACGCTGTCGGTGTCGGTGTTGGCGGCATGGACGCTGTCGGTGTCGGTGTGGGCGGGGTGGACGCTGTCAGTGCCGGTGTCGGTGTCGGGTGTTGGTGTCGGTGTTGGCGGTGTTGACGCTGTCAGTGTCGGTGTCGGTGTCAGTGTCGGTGCCGGCGGGGTGGACGCTGACACTGACACCGACACCGACACTGACAGCGTCAACCCCGCCAACACCGACACCAACACCAACACTGACAGCGTCACCGACAGCGTCCACCCCGCCAACACCGACACCGACAGCGTCCACCCCGCCAACACCCACACTGACAGCGTCCACCCCGCCGGCACCGACACTGACAGCGTCCACCCCACTGACACCGACACAGACACCTACAGCGTCCACCCCACCGACACCGACACTGACAGCGTCCACCCCGCCGACACCGACACCAACACCGACACCGACAGCGTCCACCCCGCCAACACCGACACCGACAGCGTCCACCCCGCCAACACCGACACTGACAGCGTCCACCCCGCCAACACCGACACCGACACCGACCCCGACAGCGTCCACCCCGCCGACACCGACACCGACACTGACAGCGTCAACCCCGCCAACACCGACACCAACAGCGTCCACCCCACCGACACCGACACCGACAGCGTCCACCGCGCCAACACCGACAGCGTCCACCCCACCAACACCGACACCGACACCGACAGCGTCCACCCCGCCAACACCGACACTGACAGCGTCCACCCCACCAACACAGACACCGACAGCGTCCACCCCGCCGGCACCGACACCGACAGCGTCCACCGCGCCAACACCGACACCGACACCGACAGCGTCCACCCCGCCAACACCGACACTGACAGCGTCCACCCCGCCAACACCGACACCGACAGCGTCCACCCCGCCGGCACCGACAGCGTCCACCCCGCCGACATCGACACCGACACCGACAGCGTCCACCCCGCCGGCATCGACACCGACAGCGTCCACCCCGCCAACACCGACACCGACAGCGTCCACCCCGCAAACACCGACACCGACAGCGTCCACCGCGCCAACACCGACACCGACACCGACAGCGTCCACCCCGCCAACACCGACACCGACAGCGTCCACCGCGCCAACACCGACACCGACACCGACAGTGTCCACCCCGCCGGCACCGACAGCGTCCACCCCGCCAACACCGACACCGACACCAACAGCGTCCACCCCACCAACACCGACACCGACAGCGTCCACCGCGCCAACACCGACACCGACACCGACAGCGTCCACCCCGCCGACACCGACATCGACACCGACAGCGTCCACCCCGCCAACACCGACACCGACAGCGTCCACCCCGCCAACACCGACACCGACACGGACAGCGTCCACTCCGCCGACACCGACACCGACAGCGTCCACCCCGCCAACACCGACACCGACACCGACAGCGTCCACCCCGCCAACACCGACACCGACACCGACAGCGTCCACCCCGCCAACACCGACACCGACAGCGTCCACCCCGCCAACACCGACACCGACAGCGTCCACCCCGCCGGCACCGACACCGACAGCGTCCACCCCGCCAACACCGACACCGACACCGACAGCGTCCACCCCGCCAATACCGACACCGACACCGACAGCGTCCACCGCGCCAACACCGACAGCGTCCACCCCGCCAACACCGACACCGACACCGACAGGGTCCACCCCGCCGACACCGACACCGACACCGTCCACCCCGCCGGCACCGACAGCGTCCACCCCGCCGACTCCGACAGCGTCCACCCCGCCAACACCTACACCGACACCGACAGCGTCCACCCCGCCAACACCGACACCGACACTGACAGCGTCCACCCCGCCGGCACCGACAGCGTCCACCCCGCCGACTCCGACAGCGTCCACCCCGCCAACACCTACACCGACACCGACAGCGTCCACCCCGCCAACACCGACACCGACACTGACAGCGTCCACCCCGCCAACACCGACACCGACACCGACAGCCAACACCGACACCGACACCGACAGCGTCCACCCCGCCGACACCGACAGCGTCCACCCCGCCAACACCGACACCGACAGCGTCCACCCCGCCAACACCGACACCGACACCGACAGCGTCCACCCCGCCGACACCGAAACCGACACCGACAGCGTCCACCCCGCCGGCACCGACAGCGTCCACCCCGCCGACTCCGACAGCGTCCACCCCGCCAACACCTACACCGACACCGACAGCGTCCACCCCGCCAACACCGACACCGACACTGACAGCGTCCACCCCGCCAACACCGACACCGACACCGACAGCCAACACCGACACCGACACCGACAGCCAACACCGACACCGACACCGACAGCGTCCACCCCGCCAACACCGACACCGACACCGACAGCGTCCACCCCGCCAACACCGACACCGACACTGACAGCGTCCACCCCGCCAACACCGACACCGACACCGACAGCCAACACCGACACCGACACCGACAGCGTCCACCCCGCCAACACCGACACCGACACCGACAGCGTCCACCCCGCCGACACCGAAACCGACACCGACAGCGTCCACCCCGCCGGCACCGACAGCGTCCACCCCGCCGACTCCGACAGCGTCCACCCCGCCAACACCTACACCGACACCGAGAGCGTCCACCCCGCCAACACCGACACCGACACCGACAGCGTCCACCCCGCCGGCACCGACAGCGTCCACCCCGCCGACTCCGACAGCGTCCACCCCGCCAACACCTACACCGACACCGACAGCGTCCACCCCGCCAACACCGACACCGACACTGACAGCGTCCACCCCGCCAACACCGACACCGACACCGACAGCCAACACCGACACCGACACCGACAGCGTCCACCCCGCCGACACCGACAGCGTCCACCCCGCCAACACCGACACCGACAGCGTCCACCCCGCCAACACCGACACCGACACCGACAGCGTCCACCCTGCCGACACCGAAACCGACACCGACAGTGTCCATCCCGCCAACACCGACACCGACACCGACAGCGTCCACCCCGCCGACACCGACACCGACACCGACAGCGTCCACCCCGCCGACACCGACACCGACAGCGTCCACCCCGCCAACACCGACACTGACACCGACAGCGTCCACCCCGCCGACACCGACACAGACACCGACAGCGTCCACCCCGCCAACACCGACACCGACAGCGTCCACCACGCCAACACCGACACCGACACCGACAGCGTCCACCCCGCCAACACCGACACCGACACCGACAGCGTCCACCCCGCCAACACCGACACCGACAGCGTCCACCCCGCCGACACCGACACCGACAGCGTCCACCCCGCCAACACCGACACCGACACCGACAGCGTCCACCCCGCCAACACCGACACCGACAGCGTTCACCCCGCCGACACCGACACCGACAGCGTCCACCCTGCCAACGCCAACACCGACACCGACACCGACAGCGTCCAACCCGCCGACACCGACAGCGTCCACCCCGCCAACACCGACACCGACACCGACAGCGTCCACCGCGCCGACACCGACAGCGTCCACCCCGCCAACACCGACACCGACACCGACACCGACACCGATACCGACAGCGTCCACCCTGCCAACACCGACACTGACACCGACAGCGTCCACCCCGCCGGCACCGACAGCGTCCACCCCGCCAACACCGACACCGACACTGACAGCGTCCACCCCGCCAACACCGACACTGACACCGACAGCCAACACCGACACCGACACCGACAGCGTCCACCCCGCCAACACCGACACCGACACCGACAGCGTCCAGCCCGCCGACACCGACAGCGTCCAGCCCGCCGACACCGACAGCGTCCACCCCGCCAACACCGACAGCGTCCACCCCGCCAACACCGACACCGACACCGACACCGATACCGACAGCGTCCACCCTGCCAACACCGACACCGACACCGACAGCGTCCACCCCGCCGGCACCGACAGCGTCCACCCCGCCGACACCGACACCGACAGAGTCCACCTCGTCAACAACGACACCGACACCGACAGCGTCCAACCCGCCTACACTGACAGCGTCCACCCCACCGACACCGACACCGACAGCGTCCACCCCGCCGACATCGACACCGACACCGACAGCGTCCACCCCGCCAACACCGACACTGACACCGACAGCGTCCACCCCGCCGGCATCGACACCGACAGCGTCCACCCCGCCAACACCGACACCGACAGCGTCCACCCCGCAAACACCGACACCGACAGCGTCCACCGCGCCAACACCGACACCGACACCGACAGCGTCCACCCCGCCAACACCGACACCGACAGCGTCCACCGCGCCAACACCGACACCGACACCGACAGTGTCCACCCCGCCGGCACCGACAGCGTCCACCCCGCCAACACCGACACCGACACCAACAGCGTCCACCCCACCAACACCGACACCGACAGCGTCCACCGCGCCAACACCGACACCGACACCGACAGCGTCCACCCCGCCGACACCGACATCGACACCGACAGCGTCCACCCCGCCAACACCGACACCGACAGCGTCCAACCCGCCAACACCGACACCGACACGGACAGCGTCCACTCCGCCGACACCGACACCGACAGCGTCCACCCCGCCAACACCGACACCGACACCGACAGCGTCCACCGCGCCGACACCGACAGCGTCCACCCCGCCGACACCGACACCGACAGCGTCCACCCCGCCGACACCGACACCGACAGCGTCCATCCCGCCAACTCCGACACCGACAACGACAGCGTCCACCGCGCCAACACCGACACCGACACCGAAAGCGTCCACCCCGCCAACACTGACACTGACAGCATCCACCCCACCAACACCCACACCGACACTGACAGCGTCAACCCCGACAACACCGACAACACCCCGCCAACACCGACGCTGTCAGTGTCGGTGTCGGTGTTGGCGGGGTTGACGCTGTCAGTGTCGGTGTGGGTGTTGGCGGGGTGGACGCTGTCAGTGTCGGTGTTGGCGGGGTGGACGCTGTCGGTGTCGGTGTTGGCGGGGTGGACGCTGTCGGTGACGCTGTCAGTGTCGGTGTTGGTGTCGGTGTTGGCGGGGTTGACGCTGTCAGTGTCGGTGTAGGTGTCAGTGTCGGTGCCGGCGGGGTGGACGCTGTCGGTGTCGGTGTCGGTGTCGGTGTTGGCGGGGTGGACGCTGTGAGTGTCGGTGTCGGTGTCGGTGGGGTGGACGCTGTCGGTGTCGGTGTTGGCGGGGTGGACGCTGTCGGTGACGCTGTCAGTGTTGGTGTTGGTGTCGGTGTTGGCGGGGTTGACGCTGTCAGTGTCGGTGTCGGTGTCAGTGTCGGTGCCGGCGGGGAGGACGCTGTCGGTGTCGGTGTCGGTGTCGGTGTTGGCGGGGTGGACGCTGTCGGTGTCGGTGTCGGCGGGGTGGACGCTGTCAGTGTCGGTGTTGGGGGGTGGACGCTATCAGCGTGGGTGTTGGCGGGGTGGACGCTGTCGGTGTCGGTGTTGGTGTCGGTGTTGGCGGGGTTGACGCTGTCAGTGTCGGTGTCGGTGTCAGTGTCGGTGCCGGCGGGGTGGACGCTGTCGGTGTCGGTGTCTGTGTCGGTGTTGGCGGGGTGGACGCTGTCAGTGTCGGTGTCGGTGTCGGTGGGGTGGACACTTTCGGTGTCGGTGTCGGTGTTGGCGGGGTTGACGCTGTCAGTGTCGGTGTTGGCGGGGTGGACGCTGTCGGTGTCGGTGTTGGCGGCGTGGACGCTGTCGGTGTCGGTGTGGGCGGGGTGGACGCTGTCAGTGCCGGTGTCGGTGTCGGGTGTTGGTGTCGGTGTTGGCGGGGTTGACGCTGTCAGTGTCGGTGTCGGTGTCAGTGTCGGTGCCGGCGGGGTGGACGCTGACACTGACACCGACACCGACACTGACAGCGTCAACCCCGCCAACACCGACACCAACACCAACACTGACAGCGTCACCGACAGCGTCCACCCCGCCAACACCGACACCGACAGCGTCCACCCCGCCAACACCCACACTGACAGCGTCCACCCCGCCGGCATCGACACTGACAGCGTCCACCCCACTGACACCGACACAGACACCTACAGCGTCCACCCCACCGACACCGACACTGACAGCGTCCACCCCGCCGACACCGACACCAACACCGACACCGACAGCGTCCACCCCGCCAACACCGACACCGACAGCGTCCACCCCGCCAACACCGACACTGACAGCGTCCACCCCGCCAACACCGACACCGACACCGACACCGACAGCGTCCACCCCGCCGACACCGACAACACCGACACTGACAGCGTCAACCCCGCCAACACCGACACCAACAGCGTCCACCCCACCGACACCGACACCGACAGCGGCCACCGCGCCAACACCGACAGCGTCCACCCCACCAACACCGACACCGACACCGACAGCGTCCACCCCACCAACACCGACACTGACAGCGTCCACCCCACCAACACCGACACCGACAGCGTCCACCCCGCCGGCACCGACACCGACAGCGTCCACCGCGCCAACACCGACACCGACACCGACAGCGTCCACCCCGCCAACACCGACACTGACAGCGTCCACCCCGCCAACACCGACACCGACAGCGTCCACCCCGCCGGCACCGACAGCGTCCTTCCCGCCGACATCGACACCGACACCGACAGCGTCCACCCCGCCAACACCGACACCGACACCGACAGCGTCCACCCCGCCGGCATCGACACCGACAGCGTCCACCCCGCCAACACCGACACCGACAGCGTCCACCCCGCCAACACCGACACCGACAGCGTCCACCGCGCCAACACCGACACCGACACCGACAGCGTCCACCCCGCCAACACCGACACCGACAGCGTCCACCGCGCCAACACCGACACCGACACCGACAGTGTCCACCCCGCCGACACCGACAGCGTCCACCCCGCCAACACCGACACCGACACCAACAGCGTCCACCCCACCAACACCGACACCGACAGCGTCCACCGCGCCAACACCGACACCGACACCGACAGCGTCCACCCCGCCGACACCGACATCGACACCGACAGCGTCCACCCCGCCAACACCGACACCGACAGCGTCCACCCCGCCAACACCGACACCGACACGGACAGCGTCCACTCCGCCGACACCGACACCGACAGCGTCCACCCCGCCAACACCGACACCGACACCGACACCGACAGCGTCCACCCCGCCAACACCGACACCGACACCGACAGCGTCCACCCCGCCAACACCGACACCGACACCGACAGCGTCCACCCCGCCAACACCGACACCGACAGCGTCCACCCCGCCAACACCGACACCGACAGCGTCCACCCCGCCGGCACCGACACCGACAGCGTCCACCCCGCCAACACCGACACCGACACCGACAGCGTCCACCCCGCCAATACCGACACCGACACCGACAGCGTCCACCGCGCCAACACCGACAGCGTCCACCCCGCCAACACCGACACCGACACCGACAGCGTCCACCCCGCCGACACCGACACCGACAGTGTCCACCCCGCCGGCACCGACAGCGTCCACCCCGCCGACTCCGACAGCGTCCACCCCGCCAACACCTACACCGACACCGACAGCGTCCACCCCGCCAACACCGACACCGACACTGACAGCGTCCACCCCGCCGGCACCGACAGCGTCCACCCCGCCGACTCCGACAGCGTCCACCCCGCCAACACCTACACCGACACCGACAGCGTCCACCCCGCCAACACCGACACCGACACTGACAGCGTCCACCCCGCCAACACCGACACCGACACCGACAGCCAACACCGACACCGACACCGACAGCGTCCACCCCGCCGACACCGACAGCGTCCACCCCGCCAACACCGACACCGACAGCGTCCACCCCGCCAACACCGACACCGACACCGACAGCGTCCACCCCGCCGACACCGAAACCGACACCGACAGCGTCCACCCCGCCGGCACCGACAGCGTCCACCCCGCCGACTCCGACAGCGTCCACCCCGCCAACACCTACACCGACACCGACAGCGTCCACCCCGCCAACACCGACACCGACACTGACAGCGTCCACCCCGCCAACACCGACACCGACACCGACAGCCAACACCGACACCGACACCGACAGCGTCCACCCCGCCAACACCGACACCGACACCGACAGCGTCCACCCAGCCGACACCGAAACCGACACCGACAGCGTCCACCCCGCCGGCACCGACAGCGTCCACCCCGCGGACTCCGACAGCGTCCACCCCGCCAACACCTACACCGACACCGAGAGCGTCCACCCCGCCAACACTGACACCGACACCGACAGCGTCCACCCCGCCGGCACCGACAGCGTCCACCCCGCCGACTCCGACAGCGTCCACCCCGCCAACACCTACACCGACACCGACAGCGTCCACCCCGCCAACACCGACACCGACACTGACAGCGTCCACCCCGCCAACACCGACACCGACACCGACAGCCAACACCGACACCGACACCGACAGCGTCCACCCCGCCGACACCGACAGCGTCCACCCCGCCAACACCGACACCGACAGCGTCCACCCCGCCAACACCGACACCGACACCGACAGCGTCCACCCTGCCGACACCGAAACCGACACCGACAGTGTCCACCCCGCCAACACCGACACCGACACCGACAGCGTCCACCCCGCCGACACCGACACCGACACCGACAGCGTCCACCCCGCCGACACCGACACCGACAGCGTCCACCCCGCCAACACCGACACTGACACCGACAGCGTCCACCCCGCCGACACCGACACAGACACCGACAGCGTCCACCCCGCCAACACCGACACCGACAGCGTCCACCACGCCAACACCGACACCGACACCGACAGCGTCCACCCCGCCAACACCGACACCGACACCGACAGCGTCCACCCCGCCAACACCGACACCGACAGCGTCCACCCCGCCGACACCGAAACCGACAGCGTCCACCCCGCCAACACCGACACCGACACCGACAGCGTCCACCCCGCCAACACCGACACCGACAGCGTTCACCCCGCCGACACCGACACCGACAGCGTCCACCCTGCCAACGCCAACACCGACACCGACACCGACAGCGTCCAACCCGCCGACACCGACAGCGTCCACCCCGCCAACACCGACACCGACACCGACAGCGTCCACCCCGCCGACACCGAAACCGACACCGACAGCGTCCACCCCGCCGGCACCGAGAGCGTCCACCCCGCCGACTCCGACAGCGTCCACCCCGCCAACACCTACACCGACACCGAGAGCGTCCACCCCGCCAACACCGACACCGACACCCACAGCGTCCACCCCGCCGGCACCGACAGCGTCCACCCCGCCGACTCCGACAGCGTCCACCCCGCCAACACCTACACCGACACCGACAGCGTCCACCCCGCCAACACCGACACCGACACTGACAGCGTCCACCCCGCCAACACCGACACCGACACCGACAGCCAACACCGACACCGACACCGACAGTGTCCACCCCGCCGACACCGACAGCATCCACCCCGCCAACACCGACACCGACAGCGTCCACCCCGCCAACACCGACACCGACACCGACAGCGTCCACCCCGCCGACACCGAAACCGACACCGACAGTGTCCACCCCGCCAACACCGACACCGACACCGACAGCGTCCACCCCGCCGACACCGACACCGACAACGACAGCGTCCACCCCGCCGACACCGACACCGACAGCGTCCACCCCGCCAACACCGACACTGACACCGACAGCGTCCATCCCGCCGACACCGACACAGACACCGACAGCGTCCACCCCGCCAACACCGACACCGACAGCGTCCACCACGCCAACACCGACACCGACACCGACAGCGTCCACCCCGCCAACACCGACACCGACACCGGCAGCGTCCACCCCGCCAACACCGACACCGACAGCATCCACCCCGCCGACACCGACACCGACAGCGTCCACCCCGCCAACACCGACACCGACACCGACAGCGTCCACCCCGCCAACACCGACACCGACAGCGTTCACCCCGCCGACACCGACACCGACAGCGTCCACCCTGCCAACGCCAACACCGACACCGACACCGACAGCGTCCAACCCGCCGACACCGACAGCGTCCACCCCGCCAACACCGACACCGACACCGACAGCGTCCACCGCGCCGACACCGACAGCGTCCACCCCGCCAACACCGACACCGACACCGACACCGACACCGATACCGACAGCGTCCACCCTGCCAACACCGACACCGACACCGACAGCGTCCACCCCGCCGGCACCGACAGCGTCCACCCCGCCGACACCGACACCGACAGCGTCCACCCCGCCGACACCGACAGCGTCCACCCCGCCAACACCGACACCGACACCGACAGCGTCCACCCCGCCAACACCGACACCGACACTGACAGCGTCCACCCCGCCAACACCGACACTGACACCGACAGCCAACACCGACACCGACACCGACAGCGTCCACCCCGCCAACACCGACACCGACACCGACAGCGTCCAGCCAGCCGACACCGACAGCGTCCAGCCCGCCGACACCGACAGCGTCCACCCCGCCAACACCGACACCGACACCGACAGCGTCCACCGCGCCGACACCGACAGCGTCCACCCCGCCAACACCGACACCGACACCGATACCGACAGCGTCCACCCTGCCAACACCGACACCGACACCGACAGCGTCCACCCCGCCGGCACCGACAGCGTCCACCCCGCCGACACCGACACCGACAGAGTCCACCTCGTCAACACCGACACCGACACCGACAGCGTCCAACCCGCCGACACCGACAGCGTCCACCCCACCGACACCGACACCGACAGCGTCCACCCCCGCCAACACCGACACCGACACCGACAGCGTCCACCCCGCCGACACCGACACCGACAGCGTCCACCCCGCCGACACCGACACCGACAGCGTCCATCCCGCCAACTCCGACACCGACAACGACAGCGTCCACCGCGCCAACACCGACACCGACACCGAAAGCGTCCACCGCGCCAACACCAACAGCGTCCACCCCGCCAACACCGACACCGACACTGACAGCGTCCACCCCGCCAACACCGACACTGACAGCGTCCACCCCACCAACACCGACACCGACAGCGTCCACCCCGCCGGCACGGACACCGACAGCGTCCACCGCGCCAACACCGACACCGACACCGACAGCGTCCACCTCGCCAACACCGACACTGACAGCGTCCACCCCGCCAACACCGACACCGAGAGCGTCCACCCCGCCGGCACCGACAGCGTCCACCCCACCAACACCGACACCGACAGCGTCCACCCCGCCAACACTGACACTGACAGCATCCACCCCACCAACACCCACACCGACACTGACAGCGTCAACCCCGACAACACCGACAACACCCCGCCAACACCGACGCTGTCGGTGTCGGTGTCGGTGTTGGCGGGGTTGACGCTGTCAGTGTCGGTGTGGGTGTTGGCGGGGTGGACGCTGTCAGTGTCGGTGTTGGCGGGGTGGACGCTGTCGGTGTCGGTGTTGGCGGGGTGGACGCTGTCGGTGACGCTGTCAGTGTCGGTGTTGGTGTCGGTGTTGGCGGGGTTGACGCTGTCAGTGTCGGTGTTGGGGGGTGGACGCTATCAGCGTGGGTGTTGGCGGGGTGGACGCTGTCGGTGTCGGTGTTGGTGTCGGTGTTGGCGGGGTTGACGCTGTCAGTGTCGGTGTCGGTGTCAGTGTCGGTGCCGGCGGGGTGGACGCTGTCGGTGTCGGTGTCTGTGTCGGTGTTGGCGGGGTGGACGCTGTCAGTGTCGGTGTCGGTGTCGGTGGGGTGGACACTTTCGGTGTCGGTGTCGGTGTTGGCGGGTTTGACGCTGTCAGTGTCGGTGTTGGCGGGGTGGACGCTGTCGGTGTCGGTGTTGGCGGCGTGGACGCTGTCGGTGTCGGTGTGGGCGGGGTGGACGCTGTCAGTGCCGGTGTCGGTGTCGGGTGTTGGTGTCGGTGTTGGCGGGGTTGACGCTGTCAGTGTCGGTGTCGGTGTCAGTGTCGGTGCCGGCGGGGTGGACGCTGACACTGACACCGACACCGACACTGACAGCGTCAACCCCGCGAACACCGACACCAACACCAACACTGACAGCGTCACCGACAGCGTCCACCCCGCCAACACCGACACCGACAGCGTCCACCCCGCCAACACCCACACTGACAGCGTCCACCCCGCCGGCATCGACACTGACAGCGTCCACCCCACTGACACCGACACAGACACCTACAGCGTCCACCCCACCGACACCGACACTTACAGCGTCCACCCCGCCGACACCGACACCAACACCGACACCGACAGCGTCCACCCCGCCAACACCGACACCGACAGCGTCCACCCCGCCAACACCGACACTGACAGCGTCCACCCCGCCAACACCGACACCGACACCGACACCGACAGCGTCCACCCCGCCGACACCGACACCGACACTGACAGCGTCAACCCCGCCAACACCGACACCAACAGCGTCCACCCCACCGACACCGACACCGACAGCGTCCACCGCGCCAACACCGACAGCGTCCACCCCACCAACACCGACACCGACACCGACAGCGTCCACCCCACCAACACCGACACTGACAGCGTCCACCCCACCAACACCGACACCGACAGCGTCCACCCCGCCGGCACCGACACCGACAGCGTCCACCGCGCCAACACCGACACCGACACCGACAGCGTCCACCCCGCCAACACCGACACTGACAGCGTCCACCCCGCCAACACCGACACCGACAGCGTCCACCCCGCCGGCACCGACAGCGTCCACCCCGCCGACATCGACACCGACACCGACAGCGTCAACCCCGCCAACACCGACACCGACACCGACAGCGTCCACCCCGCCGGCATCGACACCTACAGCGTCCACCCCGCCAACACCGACACCGACAGCGTCCACCCCGCAAACACCGACACCGACAGCGTCCACCGCGCCAACACCGACACCGACACCGACAGCGTCCACCCCGCCAACACCGACACCGACAGCGTCCACCGCGCCAACACCGACACCGACACCGACAGTGTCCACCCCGCCGGCACCGACAGCGTCCACCCCGCCAACACCGACACCGACACCAACAGCGTCCACCCCACCAACACCGACACCGACAGCGTCCACCGCGCCAACACCGACACCGACACCGACAGCGTCCACCCCGCCGACACCGACACCGACACGGACAGCGTCCACTCCGCCGACACCGACACCAACAGCGTCCACCCCGCCAACACCGACACCGACACCGACAGCGTCCACCCCGCCAACACCGACACCGACACCGACAGCGTCCACCCCGCCAACACCGACACCGACAGCGTCCACCCCGCCAACACCGACACCGACATCGTCCACCCCGCCGGCACCGACACCGACAGCGTCCACCCCGCCAACACCGACACCGACACCGACAGCGTCCACCCCGCCAATACCGACACCGACACCGACAGCGTCCACCGCGCCAACACCGACAGCGTCCACCCCGCCAACACCGACACCGACACCGACAGCGTCCACCCCGCCGACACCGACACCGACAGCGTCCACCCCGCCGGCACCGACAGCGTCCACCCCGCCGACTCCGACAGCGTCCACCCCGCCAACACCTACACCGACACCGACAGCGTCCACCCCGCCAACACCGACACCGACACTGACAGCGTCCACCCCGCCGGCACCGACAGCGTCCACCCCGCCGACTCCGACAGCGTCCACCCCGCCAACACCTACACCGACACCGACAGCGTCCACCCCGCCAACACCGACACCGACACTGACAGCGTCCACCCCGCCAACACCGACACCGACACCGACAGCCAACACCGACACCGACACCGACAGCGTCCACCCCGCCGACACCGACAGCGTCCACCCCGCCAACACCGACACCGACAGCGTCCACCCCGCCAACACCGACACCGACACCGACAGCGTCCACCCCGCCGACACCGAAACCGACACCGACAGCGTCCACCCCGCCGGCACCGACAGCGTCCACCGCGCCGACTCCGACAGCGTCCACCCCGCCAACACCTACACCGACACCGACAGCGTCCACCCCGCCAACACCGACGCCGACACTGACAGCGTCCACCCCGCCAACACCGACACCGACACCGACAGCCAACACCGACACCGACACCGACAGCGTCCACCCCGCCAACACCGACACCGACACCGACAGCGTCCACCCCGCCGACACCGAAACCGACACCGACAGCGTCCACCCCGCCGGCACCGACAGCGTCCACCCCGCCGACTCCGACAGCGTCCACCCCGCCAACACCTACACCGACACCGAGAGCGTCCACCCCGCCAACACCGACACCGACACCGACAGCGTCCACCCCGCCGGCACCGACAGCGTCCACCCCGCCGACTCCGACAGCGTCCACCCCGCCAACACCTACACCGACACCGACAGCGTCCACCCCGCCAACACCGACACCGACACTGACAGCGTCCACCCCGCCAACACCGACACCGACACCGACAGCCAACACCGACACCGACACCGACAGCGTCCACCCCGCCGACACCGACAGCGTCCACCCCGCCAACACCGACACCGACACCGACAGCGTCCACCCTGCCGACACCGAAACCGACACCGACAGTGTCCACCCCGCCAACACCGACACCGACACCGACAGCGTCCACCCCGCCGACACCGACACCGACACCGACAGCGTCCACCCCGCCGACACCGACACCGACAGCGTCCACCCCGCCAACACCGACACTGACACCGACAGCGTCCACCCCGCCGACACCGACACAGACACCGACAGCGTCCACCCCGCCAACACCGACACCGACAGCGTCCACCACGCCAACACCGACACCGACACCGACAGCGTCCACCCCGCCAACACCGACACCGACACCGACAGCGTCCACCCCGCCAACACCGACACCGACAGCGTCCACCCCGCCGACACCGACACCGACAGCGTCCACCCCGCCAACACCGACACCGACACCGACAGCGTCCACCCCGCCAACAGCGACACCGACAGCGTTCACCCCGCCGACACCGACACCGACAGCGTCCACCCTGCCAACGCCAACACCGACACCGACACCGACAGCGTCCAACCCGCCGACACCGACAGCGTCCACCCCGCCAACACCGACACCGACACCGACAGCGTCCACCGCGCCGACACCGACAGCGTCCACCCCGCCAACACCGACACCGACACCGACACCGACACCGATACCGAGAGCGTCCACCCTGCCAACACCGACACTGACACCGACAGCGTCCACCCCGCCGGCACCGACAGCGTCCACCCCGCCAACACCGACACCGACACTGACAGCGTCCACCCCGCCAACACCGACACTGACACCGACAGCCAACACCGACACCGACACCGACAGCGTCCACCCCGCCAACACCGACACCGACACCGACAGCGTCCAGCCCGCCGACACCGACAGCGTCCAGCCCGCCGACACCGACAGCGTCCACCCCGCCAACACCGACAGCGTCCACCCCGCCAACACCGACACCGACACCGACACCGATACCGACAGCGTCCACCCTGCCAACACCGACACCGACACCGACAGCGTCCACCCCGCCGGCACCGACAGCGTCCACCCCGCCGACACCGACACCGACAGAGTCCACCTCGTCAACAACGACACCGACACCGACAGCGTCCAACCCGCCTACACCGACAGCGTCCACCCCACCGACACCGACACCGACAGCGTCCACCCCCGCCAACACCGACACCGACACCGACATCGTCCACCCCGCCGACACCGACACCGACAGCGTCCACCCCGCCGACACCGACACCGACAGCGTCCATCCCGCCAACTCCGACACCGACAACGACAGCGTCCACCGCGCCAACACCGACACCGACACCGAAAGCGTCCACCGCGCCAACACCAACAGCGTCCACCCCGCCAACACCGACACCGACACTGACAGCGTCCACCCCGCCAACACCGACACTGACAGCGTCCACCCCACCAACACCGACACCGACAGCGTCCACCCCGCCGGCACGGACACCGACAGCGTCCACCGCGCCAACACCGACACCGACACCGACAGCGTCCACCTCGCCAACACCGACACTGACAGCGTCCACCCCGCCAACACCGACACCGACAGCGTCCACCCCGCCGGCACCGACAGCGTCCACCCCACCAACACCGACACCTACAGCGTCCACCCCGCCAACACTGACACTGACAGCATCCACCCCACCAACACCCACACCGACACTGACAGCGTCAACCCCGACAACACCGACAACACCCCGCCAACACCGACGCTGTCGGTGTCGGTGTCGGTGTTGGCGGGGTTGACGCTGTCAGTGTCGGTGTGGGTGTTGGCGGGGTGGACGCTGTCAGTGTCGGTGTTGGCGGGGTGGACGCTGTCGGTGTCGGTGTTGGCGGGGAGGACGCTGTCGGTGACGCTGTCAGTGTCGGTGTTGGTGTCGGTGTTGGCGGGGTTGACGCTGTCAGTGTCGGTGTAGGTGTCAATGTCGGTGCCGGCGGGGTGGACGCTGTCGGTGTCGGTGTCGGTGTCGGTGTTGGCGGGGTGGACGCTGTGAGTGTCGGTGTCGGTGTCGGTCGGGTGGACGCTGTCGGTGTCGGTGTTGGCGGGGTGGACGCTGTCGGTGACGCTGTCAGTGTTGGTGTTGGTGTCGGTGTTGGCGGGGTTGACGCTGTCAGTGTCGGTGTCGGTGTCAGTGTCGGTGCCGGCGGGGAGGACGCTGTCGGTGTCGGTGTCGGTGTCGGTGTTGGCGGGGTGGACGCTGTCGGTGTCGGTGTCGGTGTCGGTGGGGTGGACGCTGTCGGTGTCGGTGCCGGCGGGGTGGACGCTGTCAGTGTCGGTGTTGGGGGGTGGACGCTGTCAGCGTGGGTGTTGGCGGGGTGGACGCTGTCGGTGTCGGTGTTGGTGTCGGTGTTGGCGGGGTTGACGCTGTCAGTGTCGGTGTCGGTGTCAGTGTCGGTGCCGGCGGGGTGGACGCTGTCGGTGTCGGTGTCTGTGTCGGTGTTGGCGGGGTGGACGCTGTCAGTGTCGGTGTCGGTGTCGGTGGGGTGGACACTTTCGGTGTCGGTGTCGGTGTTGGCGGGGTTGACGCTGTCAGTGTCGGTGTTGGCGGGGTGGACGCTGTCGGTGTCGGTGTTGGCGGCGTGGACGCTGTCGGTGTCGGTGTGGGCGGGGTGGACGCTGTCAGTGCCGGTGTCGGTGTCGGGTGTTGGTGTCGGTGTTGGCGGGGTTGACGCTGTCAGTGTCGGTGTCGGTGTCAGTGTCGGTGCCGGCGGGGTGGACGCTGACACTGACACCGACACTGACACTGACAGCGTCAACCCCGCCAACACCGACACCAACACCAACACTGACAGCGTCACCGACAGCGTCCACCCCGCCAACACCGACACCGACAGCGTCCACCCCGCCAACACCCACACTGACAGCGTCCACCCCGCCGGCATCGACACTGACAGCGTCCACCCCACTGACACCGACACAGACACCTACAGCGTCCACCCCACCGACACCGACACTGACAGCGTCCACCCCGCCGACACCGACACCAACACCGACACCGACAGCGTCCACCCCGCCAACACCGACACCGACAGCGTCCACCCCGCCAACACCGACACTGACAGCGTCCACCCCGCCAACACCGACACCGACACCGACACCGACAGCGTCCACCCCGCCGACACCGACACCGACACTGACAGCGTCAACCCCGCCAACACCGACACCAACAGCGTCCACCCCACCGACACCGACACCGACAGCGTCCACCGCGCCAACACCGACAGCGTCCACCCCACCAACACCGACACCGACACCGACAGCGTCCACCCCACCAACACCGACACTGACAGCGTCCACCCCACCAACACCGACACCGACAGCGTCCACCCCGCCGGCACCGACACCGACAGCGTCCACCGCGCCAACACCGACACCGACACCGACAGCGTCCACCCCGCCAACACCGACACTGACAGCGTCCACCCCGCCAACACCGACACCGACAGCGTCCACCCCGCCGGCACCGACAGCGTCCACCCCGCCGACATCGACACCGACACCGACAGCGTCCACCCCGCCAACACCGACACCGACACCGACAGCGTCCACCCCGCCGGCATCGACACCGACAGCGTCCACCCCGCCAACACCGACACCGACAGCGTCCACCCCGCAAACACCGACACCGACAGCGTCCACCGCGCCAACACCGACACCGACACCGACAGCGTCCACCCCGCCAACACCGACACCGACAGCGTCCACCGCGCCAACACCGACACCGACACCGACAGTGTCCACCCCGCCGGCACCGACAGCGTCCACCCCGCCAACACCGACACCGACACCAACAGCGTCCACCCCACCAACACCGACACCGACAGCGTCCACCGCGCCAACACCGACACCGACACCGACAGCGTCCACCCCGCCGACACCGACATCGACACCGACAGCGTCCACCCCGCCAACACCGACACCGACAGCGTCCACCCCGCCAACACCGACACCGACACGGACAGCGTCCACTCCGCCGACACCGACACCGACAGCGTCCACCCTGCCAACACCGACACCGACACCGACAGCGTCCACCCCGCCAACACCGACACCGACACCGACAGCGTCCACCCCGCCAACACCGACACCGACAGCGTCCACCCGGCCAACACCGACACCGACAGCGTCCACCCTGCCGGCACCGACACCGACAGCGTCCACCCCGCCAACACCGACACCGACACCGACAGCGTCCACCCCGCCAATACCGACACCGACACCGACAGCGTCCACCGCGCCAACACCGACAGCGTCCACCCCGCCAACACCGACACCGACACCGACAGCGTCCACCCCGCCGACACCGACACTGACAGCGTCCACCCCGCCGGCACCGACAGCGTCCACCCCGCCGACTCCGACAGCGTCCACCCCGCCAACACCTACACCGACACCGACAGCGTCCACCCCGCCAACACCGACACCGACACTGACAGCGTCCACCCCGCCGGCACCGACAGCGTCCACCCCGCCGACTCCGACAGCGTCCACCCAGCCAACACCTACACCGACACCGACAGCGTCCACCCCGCCAACACCGACACCGACACTGACAGCGTCCACCCCGCCAACACCGACACCGACACCGACAGCCAACACCGACACCGACACCGACAGCGTCTACCCCGCCGACACCGACAGCGTCCACCCCGCCAACACCGACACCGACAGCGTCCACCCCGCCAACACCGACACCGACACCGACAGCGTCCACCCCGCCGACACCGAAACCGACACCGACAGCGTCCACCCCGCCGACTCCGACAGCGTCCACCCCGCCAACACCTACACCGACACCGACAGCGTCCACCCCGCTAACACCGACACCGACACTGACAGCGTCCACCCCGCCAACACCGACACCGACACCGACAGCCAACACCGACACCGACACCGACAGCGTCCACCCCGCCAACACCGACACCGACACCGACAGCGTCCACCCCGCCGACACCGAAACCGACACCGACAGCGTCCACCCCGCCGGCACCGAGAGCGTCCACCCCGCCGACTCCGACAGCGTCCACCCCGCCAACACCTACACCGACACCGAGAGCGTCCACCCCGCCAACACCGACACCGACACCCACAGCGTCCACCCCGCCGGCACCGACAGCGTCCACCCCGCCGACTCCGACAGCGTCCACCCCGCCAACACCTACACCGACACCGACAGCGTCCACCCCGCCAACACCGACACCGACACTGACAGCGTCCACCCCGCCAACACCGACACCGACACCGACAGCCAACACCGACACCGACACCGACAGCGTCCACCCCGCCGACACCGACAGCGTCCACCCCGCCAACACCGACACCGACAGCGTCCACCCCGCCAACACCGACACCGACACCGACAGCGTCCACCCCGCCGACACCGAAACCGACACCGACAGTGTCCACCCCGCCAACACCGACACCGACACCGACAGCGTCCACCCCGCCGACACCGACACCGACACCGACAGCGTCCACCCCGCCGACACCGACACCGACAGCGTCCACCCCGCCAACACCGACACTGACACCGACAGCGTCCACCCCGCCGACACCGACACAGACACCGACAGCGTCCACCCCGCCATCACCGACACCGACAGCGTCCACCACGCCAACACCGACACCGACACCGACAGCGTCCACCCCGCCAACACCGACACCGACACCGGCAGCGTCCACCCCGCCAACACCGACACCGACAGCGTCCACCCCGCCGACACCGACACCGACAGCGTCCACCCCGCCAACACCGACACCGACACCGACAGCGTCCACCCCGCCAACACCGACACCGACAGCGTTCACCCCGCCGACACCGACACCGACAGCGTCCACCCTGCCAACGCCAACACCGACACCGACACCGACAGCGTCCAACCCGCCGACACCGACAGCGTCCACCCCGCCAACACCGACACCGACACCGACAGCGTCCACCGCGCCGACACCAACAGCGTCCACCCCGCCAACACCGACACCGACACCGACACCGACACCGATACCGACAGCGTCCACCCTGCCAACACCGACACCGACACCGACAGCGTCCACCCCGCCGACACCGACACCGACAGCGTCCACCCCGCCGACACCGACAGCGTCCACCCCGCCAACACCGACACCGACACCGACAGCGTCCACCCCGCCAACACCGACACCGACACTGACAGCGTCCACCCCGCCAACACCGACACTGACACCGACAGCCAACACCGACACCGACACCGACAGCGTCCACCCCGCCAACACCGACACCGACACCGACAGCGTCCAGCCCGCCGACACCGACAGCGTCCAGCCCGCCGACACCGACAGCGTCCACCCCGCCAACACCGACACCGACACCGACAGCGTCCACCGCGCCGACACCGACAGCGTCCACCCCGCCAACACCGACACCGACACCGACACCGATACCGACAGCGTCCACCCTGCCAACACCGACACCGACACCGACAGCGTCCACCCCGCCGGCACCGACAGCGTCCACCCCGCCGACACCGACACCGACAGAGTCCACCTCGTCAACACCGACTTCGACACCGACAGCGTCCAACCCGTCGACACCGACAGCGTCCACCCCACCGACACCGACACCGACAGCGTCCACCCCCGCCAACACCGACACCGACACCGACAGCGTCCACCCCGCCGACACCGACACCGACAGCGTCCACCCCGCCGACACCGACACCGACAGCGTCCATCCCGCCAACTCCGACACCGACAACGACAGCGTCCACCGCGCCAACACCGACACCGACACCGAAAGCGTCCACCGCGCCAACACCAACAGCGTCCACCCCGCCAACACCGACACCGACACTGACAGCGTCCACCCCGCCAACACCGACACTGACAGCGTCCACCCCACCAACACCGACACCGACAGCGTCCACCCCGCCGGCACGGACACCGACAGCGTCCACCGCGCCAACACCGACACCGACACCGACAGCGTCCACCTCGCCAACACCGACACTGACAGCGTCCACCCCGCCAACACCGACACCGAGAGCGTCCACCCCGCCGGCACCGACAGCGTCCACCCCACCAACACCGACACCGACAGCGTCCACCCCGCCAACACTGACACTGACAGCATCCACCCCACCAACACCCACACCGACACTGACAGCGTCAACCCCGACAACACCGACAACACCCCGCCAACACCGACGCTGTCGGTGTCGGTGTCGGTGTTGGCGGGGTTGACGCTGTCAGTATCGGTGTGGGTGTTGGCGGGGTGGACGCTGTCAGTGTCGGTGTTGGCGGGGTGGACGCTGTCGGTGTCGGTGTTGGCGGGGTGGACGCTGTCGGTGACGCTGTCAGTGTCGGTGTTGGTGTCGGTGTTGGCGGGGTTGACGCTGTCAGTGTCGGTGTCGGTGTCAGTGTCGGTGCCGGCGGGGAGGACGCTGTCGGTGTCGGTGTCGGTGTCGGTGTTGGCGGGGTGGACGCTGTCGGTGTCGGTGTCGGTGTTGGCGGGGTTGACGCTGTCAGTGTCGGTGTAGGTGTCAGTGTCGGTGCCGGCGGGGTGGACGCTGTCGGTGTCGGTGTCGGTGTCGGTGTTGGCGGGGTGGACGCTGTGAGTGTCGGTGTCGGTGTCGGTGGGGTGGACGCTGTCGGTGTCGGTGTTGGCGGGCTGGACGCTGTCGGTGACGCTGTCAGTGTTGGTGTTGGTGTCGGTGTTGGCGGGGTTGACGCTGTCAGTGTCGGTGTCGGTGTCAGTGTCGGTGCCGGCGGGGAGGACGCTGTCGGTGTCGGTATCGGTGTCGGTGTTGGCGGGGTGGACGCTGTCGGTGTCGGTGTCGGTGTCGGTGGGGTGGACGCTGTCGGTGTCGGTGCCGGCGGGGTGGACGCTGTCAGTGTCGGTGTTGGGGGGTGGACGCTGTCAGCGTGGGTGTTGGCGGGGTGGACGCTGTCGGTGTCGGTGTTGGTGTCGGTGTTGGCGGGGTTGACGCTGTCAGTGTCGGTGTCGGTGTCAGTGTCGGTGCCGGCGGGGTGGACGCTGTCGGTGTCGGTGTCTGTGTCGGTGTTGGCGGGGTGGACGCTGTCAGTGTCGGTGTCGGTGTCGGTGGGGTGGACACTTTCGGTGTCGGTGTCGGTGTTGGCGGGGTTGACGCTGTCAGTGTCGGTGTTGGCGGGGTGGACGCTGTCGGTGTCGGTGTTGGCGGCGTGGACGCTGTCGGTGTCGGTGTGGGCGGGGTGGACGCTGTCAGTGCCGGTGTCGGTGTCGGGTGTTGGTGTCGGTGTTGGCGGGGTTGACGCTGTCAGTGTCGGTGTCGGTGTCAGTGTCGGTGCCGGCGGGGTGGACGCTGACACTGACACCGACACCGACACTGACAGCGTCAACCCCGCCAACACCGACACCAACACCAACACTGACAGCGTCACCGACAGCGTCCACCCCGCCGACACCGACAGCGTCCACCCCGCCAACACCGACACCGACAGCGTCCACCCCGCCAACACCGACACCGACACCGACAGCGTCCACCCCGCCGACACCGAAACCGACACCGACAGCGTCCACCCCGCCGACTCCGACAGCGTCCACCCCGCCAACACCTACACCGACACCGACAGCGTCCACCCCGCTAACACCGACACCGACACTGACAGCGTCCACCCCGCCAACACCGACACCGACACCGACAGCCAACACCGACACCGACACCGACAGCGTCCACCCCGCCAACACCGACACCGACACCGACAGCGTCCACCCCGCCGACACCGAAACCGACACCGACAGCGTCCACCCCGCCGGCACCGAGAGCGTCCACCCCGCCGACTCCGACAGCGTCCACCCCGCCAACACCTACACCGACACCGAGAGCGTCCACCCCGCCAACACCGACACCGACACCCACAGCGTCCACCCCGCCGGCACCGACAGCGTCCACCCCGCCGACTCCGACAGCGTCCACCCCGCCAACACCTACACCGACACCGACAGCGTCCACCCCGCCAACACCGACACCGACACTGACAGCGTCCACCCCGCCAACACCGACACCGACACCGACAGCCAACACCGACACCGACACCGACAGCGTCCACCCCGCCGACACCGACAGCGTCCACCCCGCCAACACCGACACCGACAGCGTCCACCCCGCCAACACCGACACCGACACCGACAGCGTCCACCCCGCCGACACCGAAACCGACACCGACAGTGTCCACCCCGCCAACACCGACACCGACACCGACAGCGTCCACCCCGCCGACACCGACACCGACACCGACAGCGTCCACCCCGCCGACACCGACACCGACAGCGTCCACCCCGCCAACACCGACACTGACACCGACAGCGTCCACCCCGCCGACACCGACACAGACACCGACAGCGTCCACCCCGCCATCACCGACACCGACAGCGTCCACCACGCCAACACCGACACCGACACCGACAGCGTCCACCCCGCCAACACCGACACCGACACCGGCAGCGTCCACCCCGCCAACACCGACACCGACAGCGTCCACCCCGCCGACACCGACACCGACAGCGTCCACCCCGCCAACACCGACACCGACACCGACAGCGTCCACCCCGCCAACACCGACACCGACAGCGTTCACCCCGCCGACACCGACACCGACAGCGTCCACCCTGCCAACGCCAACACCGACACCGACACCGACAGCGTCCAACCCGCCGACACCGACAGCGTCCACCCCGCCAACACCGACACCGACACCGACAGCGTCCACCGCGCCGACACCAACAGCGTCCACCCCGCCAACACCGACACCGACACCGACACCGACACCGATACCGACAGCGTCCACCCTGCCAACACCGACACCGACACCGACAGCGTCCACCCCGCCGGCACCGACAGCGTCCACCCCGCCGACACCGACACCGACAGCGTCCACCCCGCCGACACCGACAGCGTCCACCCCGCCAACACCGACACCGACACCGACAGCGTCCACCCCGCCAACACCGACACCGACACTGACAGCGTCCACCCCGCCAACACCGACACTGACACCGACAGCCAACACCGACACCGACACCGACAGCGTCCACCCCGCCAACACCGACACCGACACCGACAGCGTCCAGCCCGCCGACACCGACAGCGTCCAGCCCGCCGACACCGACAGCGTCCACCCCGCCAACACCGACACCGACACCGACAGCGTCCACCGCGCCGACACCGACAGCGTCCACCCCGCCAACACCAACACCGACACCGACACCGATACCGACAGCGTCCACCCTGCCAACACCGACACCGACACCGACAGCGTCCACCCCGCCGGCACCGACAGCGTCCACCCCGCCGACACCGACACCGACAGAGTCCACCTCGTCAACACCGACTTCGACACCGACAGCGTCCAACCCGCCGACACCGACAGCGTCCACCCCACCGACACCGACACCGACAGCGTCCACCCCCGCCAACACCGACACCGACACCGACAGCGTCCACCCCGCCGACACCGACACCGACAGCGTCCACCCCGCCGACACCGACACCGACAGCGTCCATCCCGCCAACTCCGACACCGACAACGACAGCGTCCACCGCGCCAACACCGACACCGACACCGAAAGCGTCCACCGCGCCAACACCAACAGCGTCCACCCCGCCAACACCGACACCGACACTGACAGCGTCCACCCCGCCAACACCGACACTGACAGCGTCCACCCCACCAACACCGACACCGACAGCGTCCACCCCGCCGGCACGGACACCGACAGCGTCCACCGCGCCAACACCGACACCGACACCGACACCGACAGCGTCCACCTCGCCAACACCGACACTGACAGCGTCCACCCCGCCAACACCGACACCGAGAGCGTCCACCCCGCCGGCACCGACAGCGTCCACCCCACCAACACCGACACCGACAGCGTCCACCCCGCCAACACTGACACTGACAGCATCCACCCCATCAACACCCACACCGACACTGACAGCGTCAACCCCGACAACACCGACAACACCCCGCCAACACCGACGCTGTCGGTGTCGGTGTCGGTGTTGGCGGGGTTGACGCTGTCAGTGTCGGTGTGGGTGTTGGCGGGGTGGACGCTGTCAGTGTCGGTGTTGGCGGGGTGGACGCTGTCGGTGTCGGTGTTGGCGGGGTGGACGCTGTCGGTGACGCTGTCAGTGTCGGTGTTGGTGTCGGTGTTGGCGGGGTTGACGCTGTCAGTGTCGGTGTCGGTGTCAGTGTCGGTGCCGGCGGGGAGGACGCTGTCGGTGTCGGTGTCGGTGTCGGTGTTGGCGGGGTGGACGCTGTCGGTGTCGGTGTCGGTGTTGGCGGGGTTGACGCTGTCAGTGTCGGTGTAGGTGTCAGTGTCGGTGCCGGCGGGGTGGACGCTGTCGGTGTCGGTGTCGGTGTCGGTGTTGGCGGGGTGGACGCTGTGAGTGTCGGTGTCGGTGTCGGTGGGGTGGACGCTGTCGGTGTCGGTGTTGGCGGGCTGGACGCTGTCGGTGACGCTGTCAGTGTTGGTGTTGGTGTCGGTGTTGGCGGGGTTGACGCTGTCAGTGTCGGTGTCGGTGTCAGTGTCGGTGCCGGCGGGGAGGACGCTGTCGGTGTCGGTATCGGTGTCGGTGTTGGCGGGGTGGACGCTGTCGGTGTCGGTGTCGGTGTCGGTGGGGTGGACGCTGTCGGTGTCGGTGCCGGCGGGGTGGACGCTGTCAGTGTCGGTGTTGGGGGGTGGACGCTGTCAGCGTGGGTGTTGGCGGGGTGGACGCTGTCGGTGTCGGTGTTGGTGTCGGTGTTGGCGGGGTTGACGCTGTCAGTGTCGGTGTCGGTGTCAGTGTCGGTGCCGGCGGGGTGGACGCTGTCGGTGTCGGTGTTGGCGGGGTGGACGCTGTCGGTGTCGGTGTCGATGTCGGCGAGGTGGACGCTGTCGGTGCCGGCGGGGTGGACGCTGTCGGTGTCGGTGTTGGCGGGGTGGACGCTGTCAGTGTCGGTGTTGGCGGGGTGGACGCTGTCGGTGTCGGTGTCGGTGTTGGCGCGGTGGACGCTGTCGGTGTCGGTGCCGGCGGGGTGGACGCTGTCGGTGTCGGTGTTGGT
Source organism: Chirona hameri (assembly GCA_036785665.1). NCBI lineage: Eukaryota > Metazoa > Arthropoda > Thecostraca > Balanomorpha > Balanidae > Chirona > Chirona hameri. The sequence continues at coordinate 53,528 of JAXIVJ010000570.1, forward strand.
GGGGTGGACGCTGTCAGTGTCGGTGTTGGCGGGGTGGACGCTGTCGGTGTCGGTGTCGGTGTTGGTGGGGTGGACGGTGTCGGTGTTGGCGCGGTGGACGCTGTCGGTGTCGGTGTCGGTGGGGTGGACGCTGTTGGTGTCGGTGTTGGCGGGGTTGACGCTGTCAGTGTCGGTGTCGGTGTCGGCGGGGTGGACGCTGTCGGTGTCGGTGTCGGTGTCGGTGTTGGCGGGGTTGACGCTGTCAGTGTCGGTGTTGGCGGGGTGGACGCTGTCGGTGTCGGTGTTGGCGGGGGGGACGCTGTCGGTGTCGGTGTTGGTGTCGGTGTCGGCGGGGTGGACGCTGTCAGTGTCGGTGTCGGTGGGGTGGACGCTGTAGGTGTCTGTGTCGGTGTCAGTGGGGTGGACGCTGTCAGTGTCGATGCCGGCGGGGTGGACGCTGTCAGTGTGGGTGTTGGCGGGGTGGACGCTGTCGGTGTCGGCGCGGTGGACGCTGTCGGTGTCGGTGTCGGTGTTGGCGGGGTGGACGCTGTCGGTGTCGGCGGGCTGGACGCTGTCGGTGTCGGCGGGCTGGACGCTGTCGGTGTCGGTGTCGGTGTTGGCGGGGTGGACGCTGTCGGTGTCGGTGTCGGCGGGGTGGACGCTGTCGGTGTCGGTGTCGGTGTTGGCTGTCGGTGTCAGTGTCGGTGTTGGCGGGGTGGACGCTGTCAGTGTCGGTGTCGGTGTTGGCGGGGTGGACGCTGTCGGTGTCGGTGTTGGCGGGGTGGACGCTGTCGGTGTCGGCGGGGTGGACGCTGTCGGTGTCGGTGTCGGCGGGGTGGACGCTGTCGGTGCCGGCGGGGTGGACGCTGTCGGTGTCGGTGTCGGTGTTGGCAGGGTGGACGCTGTCGGTATCGGTGTCGGTGTCGGTGTCGGTGTCGGTGTTGGCGGGGTGGACGCTGTCGGTGTCGGCGCGGTGGACGCTGTCGGTGTCGGTGTCGGTGTTGGCGGGGTGGACGCTGTCGGTGTCGGCGGGTTGGACGCTGTCGGTGTCGGTGTCGGTGTTGGCGTTGGCAGGGTGGACGCTGTCGGTGTCGGTGTCGGCGGGGTGAACGCTGTCGGTGTCGGTGTTGGCGGGGTGGACGCTGTCGGTGTCGGTGTCGGTGTTGGCGGGGTGGACGCTGTCGGTGTCGGTGTCGGCGGGGTGGACGCTGTCGGTGTCGGTGTTGGCGGGGTGGACGCTGTCGGTGTCGGTGTCGGTGTTGGCGGGGTGGACGCTGTCGGTGTCGGTGTCGGTGTTGGCGTGGTGGACGCTGTCGGTGTCGGTGTTGGCGGGGTGGACGCTGTCGGTGTCTGTGTCGGTGTCGGCGGGGTGGACGCTGTCGGTGTCAGTGTCGGTGTTGGCGGGGTGGACGCTGTCGGTGTCGGTGTCGGCGGGGTGGACGCTGTCGGTGTCGGTGTCGGTGTCGGCGGGGTGGACGCTGTCGGTGTCGGTGTCGGTGTTGGCGGGGTGGACACTGTCGGTGTCGGTTTCGGTGTCGGCGGGGTGGACGCTGTCGGTGTCGGTGTCGGTGTTGGCGGGGTGGACGTTGTCGGTGTCGGTGTTGGCGGGGTGGACGCTGTCGGTGTCGGCGGGGTGGACGCTGTCGGTGTCGGTGTCGGTGTTGGCTGTCGGTGTCGGTGTCGGTGTTGGCGGGGTGGACGCTGTCAGTGTCGGTGTCGGTGTTGGCGGGGTGGACGCTGTCGGTGTCAGTGTAGGTGTTGGCGGGGTGGACGCTGTCGGAGTCGGCGGGGTGGACGCTGTCGGTGCCGGCGGGGTGGACGCTGTCGGTGTCGGTGTCGGTGTTGGCGGGGTGGACGCTGTCGGTGTCGGTGTAGGTGTTGGCGGGGTGGACGCTGTCGGAGTCGGCGGGGTGGACGCTGTCGGTGCCGGCGGGGTGGACGCTGTCGGTGTCGGTTTCGGTGTCGGCGGGGTGGACGCTGTCGGTGTCGGTGTCGGTGTTGGCGGGGTGGACGCTGTCGGTGTCGGTGTCGGTGTTGGCTGTCGGTGTCGGTGTCGGTGTTGGCGGGGTGGACGCTGTCAGTGTCGGTGTCGGTGTTGGCGGGGTGGACGCTGTCGGTGTCGGTGTAGGTGTTGGCGGGGTGGACGCTGTCGGAGTCGGCGGGGTGGACGCTGTCGGTGCCGGCGGGGTGGACGCTGTCGGTGTCGGTTTCGGTGTCGGCGGGGTGGACGGTGTCGGTGTCGGTGTCGGTGTTGGCGGGGTGGACGCTGTCGGTGTCGGTGTTGGCGGGGTGGACGCTGTCGGTGTCGGCGGGGTGGACGCTGTCGGTGTCGGTGTCGGTGTTGGCTGTCGGTGTCGGTGTCGGTGTTGGCGGGGTGGACGCTGTCAGTGTCGGTGTCGGTGTTGGCGGGGTGGACGCTGTCGGTGTCGGTGTAGGTGTTGGCGGGGTGGACGCTGTCGGAGTCGGCGGGGTGGACGCTGTCGGTGCCGGCGGGGTGGACGCTGTCAGTGTCGGTGTCGGTGTTGGCGGGGTGGACGCTGTCGGTGTCGGTGTAGGTGTTGGCGGGGTGGACGCTGTCGGAGTCGGCGGGGTGGACGCTGTCGGTGCCGGCGGGGTGGACGCTGTCGGTGTCGGTGTCGGCGGGGTGGACGCTGTCGGTGTCGGTGTCGGTGTTGGCGGGGTGGACGCTGTCGGTGTTGGCGCGGTGGACGCTGTCGGTGTCGGTGTCGGTATTGGCGGGGTGGACGCTGTCGGTGTCGGTGTCGGTGTTGGCGGGGTGGACGCTGTCGGTGTCGGTGCCGGCGGGGTGGACGCTGTCGGTGTCGGTGTTGGCGGGGTGGACGCTGTCGGTGTCGGTGTTGGCGGGGTGGACGCTGTCGGTGTCGGTGTCGGTGTTGGCGGGGTGGACGCTGTCGGTGTCGGTGTCGGTGTTGGCGGGGTGGACGCTGTCGGTGTCGGTGTCGGCGGAGTGGACGCTGTCCGTGTCGGTGTCGGTGTTGGCGGGGTGGACGCTGTCGGTGTCGATGTCGGTGTCGGCGGGGTAGACGCTGTCGGTGTCGGTGTCGGTGTTGGCGCGGTGGACGCTGTCGGTGTCGGTGTTGGTGGGGTGGACGCTGTTGGTGTCGGTGTCGGTGTTGGCGGGGTGGACGCTGTCGGTGCCGGCGGGGTGGACACTGTCGGTGTCGGTGTCGGTGTTGGCGCGGTGGACGCTGTCGGTGTCGGTGTTGGCGGGGTGGACGCTGTCGGTGTCGGTGTCGGTGTTGGCGCGGTGGACGCTGTCGGTGTCGGTGTTTGCGGGGTGGACGCTGTCGGTGTCGGTGTTGGCGGGGTGGACGCTGTCGGTGTCGATGCCGGCGGGGTGAACGCTGTCGGTGTCGGTGTCGGTGTTGGCGGGGTGGACGCTGTCGGTGTCGGTGTCGATGTCGGCGAGGTGGACGCTGTCGGTGCCGGCGGGGTGGACGCTGTCGGTGTCGGTGTTGGCGGGGTGGACGCTGTCAGTGTCGGTGTTGGCGGGGTGGACGCTGTCGGTGTCGGTGTCGGTGTTGGCGCGGTGGACGCTGTCGGTGTCGGTGCCGGCGGGGTGGACGCTGTCGGTGTCGGTGTTGGTGGGGTGGACGCTGTCAGTGTCGGTGTTGGCGGGGTGGACGCTGTCGGTGTCGGTGTCGGTGTTGGTGGGGTGGACGCTGTCGGTGTTGGCGCGGTGGACGCTGTCGGTGTCGGTGTCGGTGGGGTGGACGCTGTTGGTGTCGGTGTTGGCGGGGTTGACGCTGTCAGTGTCGGTGTCGGTGTCGGCGGGGTGGACGCTGTCGGTGTCGGTGTCGGTGTCGGTGTTGGCGGGGTTGACGCTGTCAGTGTCGGTGTTGGCGGGGTGGACGCTGTCGGTGTCGGTGTTGGCGGGGTGGACGCTGTCGGTGTCGGTGTTGGTGTCGGTGTCGGCGGGGTGGACGCTGTCAGTGTCGGTGTCGGTGGGGTGGACGCTGTAGGTGTCTGTGTCGGTGTCAGTGGGGTGGACGCTGTCAGTGTCGATGCCGGCGGGGTGGACGCTGTCAGTGTGGGTGTTGGCGGGGTGGACGCTGTCGGTGTCGGCGCGGTGGACGCTGTCGGTGTCGGTGTCGGTGTTGGCGGGGTGGACGCTGTCGGTGTCGGCGGGCTGGACGCTGTCGGTGTCGGTGTCGGTGTTGGCGGGGTGGACGCTGTCGGTGTCGGTGTCGGCGGGGTGGACGCTGTCGGTGTCGGTGTCGGTGTTGGCTGTCGGTGTCAGTGTCGGTGTTGGCGGGGTGGACGCTGTCAGTGTCGGTGTCGGTGTTGGCGGGGTGGACGCTGTCGGTGTCGGTGTTGGCGGGGTGGACGCTGTCGGTGTCGGCGGGGTGGACGCTGTCGGTGTCGGTGTCGGCGGGGTGGACGCTGTCGGTGCCGGCGGGGTGGACGCTGTCGGTGTCGGTGTCGGTGTTGGCAGGGTGGACGCTGTCGGTATCGGTGTCGGTGTCGGTGTCGGTGTCGGTGTTGGCGGGGTGGACGCTGTCGGTGTCGGCGCGGTGGACGCTGTCGGTGTCGGTGTCGGTGTTGGCGGGGTGGACGCTGTCGGTGTCGGCGGGTTGGACGCTGTCGGTGTCGGTGTCGGTGTTGGCGTTGGCAGGGTGGACGCTGTCGGTGTCGGTGTCGGCGGGGTGAACGCTGTCGGTGTCGGTGTTGGCGGGGTGGACGCTGTCGGTGTCGGTGTCGGTGTTGGCGGGGTGGACGCTGTCGGTGTCGGTGTCGGCGGGGTGGACGCTGTCGGTGTCGGTGTTGGCGGGGTGGACGCTGTCGGTGTCGGTGTCGGTGTTGGCGGGGTGGACGCTGTCGGTGTCGGTGTCGGTGTTGGCGTGGTGGACGCTGTCGGTGTCGGTGTTGGCGGGGTGGACGCTGTCGGTGTCTGTGTCGGTGTCGGCGGGGTGGACGCTGTCGGTGTCAGTGTCGGTGTTGGCGGGGTGGACGCTGTCGGTGTCGGTGTCGGCGGGGTGGACGCTGTCGGTGTCGGTGTCGGTGTCGGCGGGGTGGACGCTGTCGGTGTCGGTGTCGGTGTTGGCGGGGTGGACACTGTCGGTGTCGGTTTCGGTGTCGGCGGGGTGGACGCTGTCGGTGTCGGTGTCGGTGTTGGCGGGGTGGACGTTGTCGGTGTCGGTGTTGGCGGGGTGGACGCTGTCGGTGTCGGCGGGGTGGACGCTGTCGGTGTCGGTGTCGGTGTTGGCTGTCGGTGTCGGTGTCGGTGTTGGCGGGGTGGACGCTGTCAGTGTCGGTGTCGGTGTTGGCGGGGTGAACGCTGTCGGTGTCAGTGTAGGTGTTGGCGGGGTGGACGCTGTCGGAGTCGGCGGGGTGGACGCTGTCGGTGCCGGCGGGGTGGACGCTGTCGGTGTCGGTGTCGGTGTTGGCGGGGTGGACGCTGTCGGTGTCGGTGTAGGTGTTGGCGGGGTGGACGCTGTAGGAGTCGGCGGGGTGGACGCTGTCGGTGCCGGCGGGGTGGACGCTGTCGGTGTCGGTTTCGGTGTCGGCGGGGTGGACGCTGTCGGTGTCGGTGTCGGTGTTGGCGGGGTGGACGCTGTCGGTGTCGGTGTCGGTGTTGGCTGTCGGTGTCGGTGTCGGTGTTGGCGGGGTGGACGCTGTCAGTGTCGGTGTCGGTGTTGGCGGGGTGGACGCTGTCGGTGTCGGTGTAGGTGTTGGCGGGGTGGACGCTGTCGGAGTCGGCGGGGTGGACGCTGTCGGTGCCGGCGGGGTGGACGCTGTCGGTGTCGGTTTCGGTGTCGGCGGGGTGGACGGTGTCGGTGTCGGTGTCGGTGTTGGCGGGGTGGACGCTGTCGGTGTCGGTGTTGGCGGGGTGGACGCTGTCGGTGTCGGCGGGGTGGACGCTGTCGGTGTCGGTGTCGGTGTTGGCTGTCGGTGTCGGTGTCGGTGTTGGCGGGGTGGACGCTGTCAGTGTCGGTGTCGGTGTTTGCGGGGTGGACGCTGTCGGTGTCGGTGTAGGTGTTGGCGGGGTGGACGCTGTCGGAGTCGGCGGGGTGGACGCTGTCGGTGCCGGCGGGGTGGACGCTGTCAGTGTCGGTGTCGGTGTTGGCGGGGTGGACGCTGTCGGTGTCGGTGTAGGTGTTGGCGGGGTGGACGCTGTCGGAGTCGGCGGGGTGGACGCTGTCGGTGCCGGCGGGGTGGACGCTGTCGGTGTCGGTGTCGGCGGGGTGGACGCTGTCGGTGTCGGTGTCGGTGTTGGCGGGGTGGACGCTGTCGGTGTTGGCGCGGTGGACGCTGTCGGTGTCGGTGTCGGTATTGGCGGGGTGGACGCTGTCGGTGTCGGTGTCGGTGTTGGCGGGGTGGACGCTGTCGGTGTCGGTGCCGGCGGGGTGGACGCTGTCGGTGTCGGTGTTGGCGGGGTGGACGCTGTCGGTGTCGGTGTTGGCGGGGTGGACGCTGTCGGTGTCGGTGTCGGTGTTGGCGGGGTGGACGCTGTCGGTGTCGGTGTCGGTGTTGGCGGGGTGGACGCTGTCGGTGTCGGTGCCGGCGGGGTGGACGCTGTCGGTGTCGGTGTTGGCGGGGTGGACGCTGTCGGTGTCGGTGTTGGCGGGGTGGACGCTGTCGGTGTCGGTGTTGGCGGGGTGGACGCTGTCGGTGTCGATGTCGGTGTCGGCGGGGTAGACGCTGTCGGTGTCGGTGTCGGTGTTGGCGCGGTGGACCCTGTCGGTGTCGGTGTTGGTGGGGTGGACGCTGTTGGTGTCGGTGTCGGTGTTGGCGGGGTGGACGCTGTCGGTGCCGGCGGGGTGGACACTGTCGGTGTCGGTGTCGGTGTTGGCGCGGTGGACGCTGTCGGTGTCGGTGTTGGCGGGGTGGACGCTGTCGGTGTCGGTGTCGGTGTTGGCGCGGTGGACGCTGTCGGTGTCGGTGTTTGCGGGGTGGACGCTGTCGGTGTCGGTGTTGGCGGGGTGGACGCTGTCGGTGTCGATGCCGGCGGGGTGGACGCTGTCGGTGTCGGTGTCGGTGTTGGCGGGGTGGACGCTGTCGGTGTCGGTGTCGATGTCGGCGAGGTGGACGCTGTCGGTGCCGGCGGGGTGGACGCTGTCGGTGTCGGTGTTGGCGGGGTGGACGCTGTCAGTGTCGGTGTTGGCGGGGTGGACGCTGTCGGTGTCGGTGTCGGTGTTGGCGCGGTGGACGCTGTCGGTGTCGGTGCCGGCGGGGTGGACGCTGTCGGTGTCGGTGTTGGTGGGGTGGACGCTGTCAGTGTCGGTGTTGGCGGGGTGGACGCTGTCGGTGTCGGTGTCGGTGTTGGTGGGGTGGACGCTGTCGGTGTTGGCGCGGTGGACGCTGTCGGTGTCGGTGTCGGTGGGGTGGACGCTGTTGGTGTCGGTGTTGGCGGGGTTGACGCTGTCAGTGTCGGTGTCGGTGTCGGCGGGGTGGACGCTGTCGGTGTCGGTGTCGGTGTCGGTGTTGGCGGGGTTGACGCTGTCAGTGTCGGTGTTGGCGGGGTGGACGCTGTCGGTGTCGGTGTTGGCGGGGTGGACGCTGTCGGTGTCGGTGTTGGTGTCGGTGTCGGCGGGGTGGACGCTGTCAGTGTCGGTGTCGGTGGGGTGGACGCTGTAGGTGTCTGTGTCGGTGTCAGTGGGGTGGACGCTGTCAGTGTCGATGCCGGCGGGGTGGACGCTGTCAGTGTGGGTGTTGGCGGGGTGGACGCTGTCGGTGTCGGTGTTGGCGGGGTGGACGCTGTCGGTGACGCTGTCACCCCGCCAACACCGTCCGTCCACCGCGCCAACACCGACAGCGTCCACCCCACCAACACCGACACCGACACCGACAGCGTCCACCCCGCCAACACCGACACTGACAGCGTCCACCCCACCAACACCGACACCGACAGCGTCCACCCCGCCGGCACCGACACCGACAGCGTCCACCGCGCCAACACCGACACCGACACCGACAGCGTCCACCCCGCCAACACCGACACTGACAGCGTCCACCCCGCCAACACCGACACCGACAGCGTCCACCCCGCCGGCACCGACAGCGTCCACCTCGCCGACATCGACACCGACACCGACAGCGTCCACCCCGCCAACACCGACACCGACACCGACAGCGTCCACCCCGCCGGCATCGACACCGACAGCGTCCACCCCGCCAACACCGACACCGACAGCGTCCACCCCGCAAACACCGACACCGACAGCGTCCACCACGCCAACACCGACACCGACACCGACAGCGTCCACCCCGCCAACACCGACACCGACAGCGTCCACCGCGCCAACACCGACACCGACACCGACAGTGTCCACCCCGCCGGCACCGACAGCGTCCACCCCGCCAACACCGACACCGACATCAACAGCGTCCACCCCACCAACACCGACACCGACAGCGTCCACCGCGCCAACACCGACACCGACACCGACAGCGTCTACCCCGCCGACACCGACATCGACACCGACAGCGTCCACCCCGCCAACACCGACACCGACAGCGTCCACCCCGCCAACACCGACACCGACACGGACAGCGTCCACTCCGCCGACACCGACACCGACAGCGTCCACCCCGCCAACACCGACACCGACACCGACAGCGTCCACCCCGCCAACACCGACACCGACACCGACAGCGTCCACCCCGCCAACACCGACACCGACAGCGTCCACCCCGCCAACACCGACACCGACAGCGTCCACCCCGCCGGCACCGACACCGACAGCGTCCACCCCGCCAACACCGACACCGACACCGACAGCGTCCACCCCGCCAATACCGACACCGACACCGACAGCGTCCACCGCGCCAACACCGACAGCGTCCACCCCGCCAACACCGACACCGACACCGACAGCGTCCACCCCGCCGACACCGACACCGACAGCGTCCACCCCGCCGGCACCGACAGCGTCCACCCCGCCGACTCCGACAGCGTCCACCCCGCCAACACCTACACCGACACCGACAGCGTCCACCCCGCCAACACCGACACCGACACTGACAGCGTCCACCTCGCCGGCACCGACAGCGTCCACCCCGCCGACTCCGACAGCGTCCACCCCGCCAACACCTACACCGACACCGACAGCGTCCACCCCGCCAACACCGACACCGACACTGACAGCGTCCACCCCGCCAACACCGACACCGACACCGACAGCCAACACCGACACCGACACCGACAGCGTCCACCCCGCCGACACCGACAGCGTCCACCCCGCCAACACCGACACCGACAGCGTCCACCCCGCCAACACCGACACCGACACCGACACCGTCCACCCCGCCGACACCGAAACCGACACCGACAGCGTCCACCCCGCCGGCACCGACAGCGTCCACCCCGCCGACTCCGATAGCGTCCACCCCGCCAACACCTACACCGACACCGACAGCGTCCACCCCGCCAACACCGACACCGACACTGACAGCGTCCACCCCGCCAACACCGACACCGACACCGACAGCCAACACCGACACCGACACCGACAGCGTCCACCCCGCCAACACCGACACCGACACCGACAGCGTCCACCCCGCCGACACCGAAACCGACACCGACAGCGTCCACCCCGCCGGCACCGACAGCGTCCACCACGCCGACTCCGACAGCGTCCACCCCGCCAACACCTACACCGACACCGACAGCGTCCACCCCGCCAACACCGACACCGACACCGACAGCGTCCACCCCGCCGGCACCGACAGCGTCCACCCCGCCGACTCCGACAGCGTCCACCCCGCCAACACCTACACTGACACCGACAGCGTCCACCCCGCCAACACCGACACCGACACTGACAGCGTCCACCCCGCCAACACCGACACCGACACCGACAGCCAACACCGACACCGACACCGACAGCGTCCACCCCGCCGACACCGACAGCGTCCACCCCGCCAACACCGACACCGACAACGTCCACCCCGCCAACACCGACACCGACACCGACAGCGTCCACCCCGCCGACACCGAAACCGACACCGACAGTGTCCACCCCGCCAACACCGACACCGACACCGACAGCGTCCACCCCGCCGACACCGACACCGACACCGACAGCGTCCACCCCGCCGACACCGACACCGACAGCGTCCACCCCGCCAACACCGACACTGACACCGACAGCGTCCACCCCGCCGACACCGACACAGACACCGACAGCGTCCACCCCGCCAACACCGACACCGACAGCGTCCACCACGCCAACACCGACACCGACACCGACAGCGTCCACCCCGCCAACACCGACACCGACACCGACAGCGTCCACCCCGCCAACACCGACACCGACAGCGTCCACCCCGCCGACACCGACACCGACAGCGTCCACCCCGCCAACACCGACACCGACAGCGTCCACCCCGCCAACACCGACACCGACAGCGTTCACCCCGCCGACACCGACACCGACAGCGTCCACCCTGCCAACGCCAACACCGACACCGACACCGACAGCGTCCAACCCGCCGACACCGACAGCGTCCACCCCGCCAACACCGACACCGACACCGACAGCGTCCACCGCGCCGACACCGACAGCGTCCACCCCGCCAACACCGACACCGACACCGACACCGACACCGATACCGACAGCGTCCACCCTGCCAACACCGACACCGACACCGACAGCGTCCACCCCGCCGGCACCGACAGCGTCCACCCCGCCGACACCGACACCGACAGCGTCCACCCCGCCGACACCGACAGCGTCCACCCCGCCAACACCGACACCGACAGCGTCCACCCCGCCAACACCGACACCGACACTGACAGCGTCCACCCCGCCAACACCGACACTGACACCGACAGCCAACACCGACACCGACACCGACAGCGTCCACCCCGCCGACACCGACACCGACAGCGTCCACCCCGCCAACACCGACACCGACACCGACAGCGTCCAGCCCGCCAACACCGACAGCGTCCACCCCGCCAACACCGACACCGACACCGACAGCGTCCACCGCGCCGACACCGACAGCGTCCACCCCGCCAACACCGACACCGACACCGACACCGATACCGACAGCGTCCACCCTGCCAACACCGACACCGACACCGACAGCGTCCACCCCGCCGGCACCGACAGCGTCCACCCCGCCGACACCGACACCGACAGAGTCCACCTCGTCAACACCGACACCGACACCGACAGCGTCCAACCCGCCGACACCGACAGCGTCCACCCCACCGACACCGACACCGACAGCGTCCACCCCCGCCAACACCGACACCGACACCGACAGCGTCCACCCCGCCGACACCGACACCGACAGCGTCCACCCCGCCGACACCGACACCGACAGCGTCCACCCCGCCGACACCGACACCGACAGCGTCCATCCCGCCAACTCCGACACCGACAACGACAGCGTCCACCGCGCCAACACCGACACCGACACCGACAGCGTCCACCACGCCAACACCGACACCGACACCGACAGCGTCCACCGCGCCAACACCGACACCGACACCGACAGCGTCCACCCCGCCGGCACCGACACCGACAGCGTCCACCCCGCCAACACCGACACCGACACCAACACCGACAGCGTCCACCCCACCGACACCGACACCGACACCGGCACCGACACCGACACCGACACCGACACCGACACCGACGACGTCCACCCCGCCGACACCGACACCGACACTGACAGCGTCCACCGCGCCAACACCGGCACCGACAGCGTCCACCCCGCCAACACCGACACCGACACCGACAGCGTCCACCCCGCCAACACCGACACCGACACCGACAGCGTCCACCCCGCCAACACCGACACCGACACCGACAGCGTCCACCCCGCCGACACCGACACCGACAGCGTCCACCGCGCCAACACCGACAGCGTCCACCCCGCCAACACCGGGACCGACAGCGTCCACCCCACCAACACCGACACCGACACCGACACCGACACCGACACCGACACCGACACCGACACCGACACCGACACCGACACCGACACCGACACCGACACCGACACCGACACCGACAGCGTCCACCCCGCCGACACCGACACCGACAGCGTCCACCCCGCCAACACCGACACCGACACCGACAGCGTCCACCCCGCCGACACCGACACCGACAGCGTCCACCCCGCCAACACCGACACTGACACCGACAGTGTCCACCCCGCCAACACCGACACCGACACCGACAGTGTCCACCCCGCCAATAACGACACCGACACCCACACCGACAGCGTCCACCCCGCCGGCACCGACACCGACAGCGTCCACCGCGCCAACACCGACACCGACACCGACAGCGTCCACCTCGCCAACACCGACACTGACAGCGTCCACCCCGCCAACACCGACACCGACAGCGTCCACCCCGCCGGCACCGACAGCGTCCACCCCGCCGACACCGACACCGACAGCGTCCACCCCGCCAACACCGACACCGACACCGACACCGTCAGCGTCCAACCCGCCGACACCGACAGCGTCCACCCCACCGACACCGACACCGACAGCGTCCACCCCCGCCAACACCGACACCGACACCGACAGCGTCCACCCCGCCGACACCGACACCGACAGCCGACACCGACACCGACAGCGTCCACCCCGCCGACACCGACACCGACACCGACAGCGTCCACCCCGCCAACACCGACACCGACACCGATAGCGTCCACCCTGCCAACACCGACACCGACACCGACAGCGTCCACCCCGCCGACACCGACACCGACACCGACAGCGTCCACCCCGCCAACACCGACATCGACAGCGTCCACCCCGCCGACACCGTCAGCGTCCACCCCGCCGACACCGACACCGACACCGTCAGCGTCCACCCCGCCAACACCGACACCGACAGCGACAGCGTCCACCGCGCCGACACCGACAGCGTCCACCCCGCCAACACCGACACCGACAGCGTCCACCCCACCAACACCGACACCGACAGCGACAGCGTCCACCCCGCCAACACCGACAGCGTCCACCCCGCCAACACCGACACCGTCAGCGTCAACCCCGCCAACACCGACACCGACAGCGATAGCGTCCACCGCGCCAACACCGACAGCGTCCACCCCGCCAACCCCCACACCGACAGCGACAGCGTCCACCGCGCCAACACCGACAGCGTCCACCCCGCCAACCTCCACACCGACAGCGACAGCGTCCACCGCGCCACCACCGACAGCGTCCACCCCGCCAACCCCCACACCGACACCGACAGCGTCCAACCCGCCGACACCGACAGCGTCCACCCGCCAACTCCCACACCGACAGCGTCCACGCCGCCAACACCGACACCGACACCGACACCGACAGCGTGCACCCCGCCAACACCGACACCGACACCGTCCACCCCGCCAACACTAACACGGACACCGACAGCGTCCACCCCGCCGACACCGACAGCGTCCACCCCGCCGACACCGACAGCGTCCACCCCGCCGACACCGACAGCTTCCACCCCGCCGACACCGACAGCGTCCACCCCGCCGACACCGACAGCGTCCACCCCGCCGACACCGTCAGTGTCCACCCCGCCGATACCGACAGCGTCCACCCCGCCGACACCGACAGCGTCCACCCCGCCGACACCGACAGCGTCCACCCGCCGACACCGACAGCGTCCGCCCCGCCGACACCGACAGCGTCCACCCCGCCGACACCGACAGCGTCCACCCCGCCGACACCGACAGCGTCCACCCCGCCAACATCGACACCGGCACCGACACCGACAGCGTCCACCCCGCCGGTACCGACACCGTCACCGACAGCGTCCACCCCGCCGACACCGACACCGACACCGTCCACCCCGCCAACACCGACACCGACACCGACAGCGTCCACCGCGCCGACACCGACAGCGTCCACCCCGCCAACACCGACACCGACACCGACAGCGTCCACTCCGCCGGCACCGACAGCGTCCACCCCGCCGACACCGACACCGACAGCGTCCACCCCGCCGACACCGACAGCGTCCACCCCGCCAACACCGACACCGACACCGACAGCGTCCACCCCGCCAACACCGACACCGACACTGACAGCGTCCACCCCGCCAACACCGACACTGACACCGACAGCCAACACCGACACCGACACCGACAGCGTCCACCCCGCCGACACCGACACCGACAGCGTCCACCCCGCCAACACCGACACCGACACCGACAGCGTCCAGCCCGCCGACACTGACAGCGTCCACCCCGCCAACACCGACACCGACACCGACAGCGTCCACCGCGCCGACACCGACAGCGTCCACCCCGCCAACACCGACACCGACACCGACAGCGTCCACCCCGCCGACACCGACACCGACACCGACAGCGTCCACCCCGCCGACACCGACACCGACAGCGTCCACCCCGCCAACACCGACACTGACACCGACAGCGTCCACCCCGCCGACACCGACACAGACACCGACAGCGTCCACCCCGCCAACACCGACACCGACAGCGTCCACCACGCCAACACCGACACCGACACCGACAGCGTCCACCCCGCCAACACCGACACCGACACCGACAGCGTCCACCCCGCCAACACCGACACCGACAGCGTCCACCCCGCCGACACCGACACCGACAGCGTCCACCCCGCCAACACCGACACCGACACCGACAGCGTTCACCCCGCCGACACCGACACCGACAGCGGCCACCCTGCCAACGCCAACACCGACACCGACACCGACAGCGTCCAACCCGCCGACACCGACAGCGTCCACCCCGCCAACACCGACACCGACACCGACAGCGTCCACCGCGCCGACACCGACAGCGTCCACCCCGCCAACACCGACACCGACACCGACACCGACACCGATACCGACAGCGTCCACCCTGCCAACACCGACACCGACACCGACAGCGTCCACCCCGCCGGCACCGACAGCGTCCACCCCGCCGACACCGACACCGACAGCGTCCACCCCGCCGACACCGACAGCGTCCACCCCGCCAACACCGAAACCGACAGCGTCCACCCCGCCAACACCGACACCGACACTGACAGCGTCCACCCCGCCAACACCGACACTGACACCGACAGCCAACACCGACACCGACACCGACAGCGTCCACCCCGCCGACACCGACACCGACAGCGTCCACCCCGCCAACACCGACACCGACACCGACAGCGTCCAGCCCGCCGACACCGACAGCGTCCACCCCAACAACACCGACACCCACACCGACAGCGTCCACCGCGCCGACACCGACAGCGTCCACCCCGCCAACACCGACACCGACACCGACACCGATACCGACAGCGTCCACCCTGCCAACACCGACACCGACACCGACAGCGTCCACCCCGCCGGCACCGACAGCGTCCACCCCGCCGACACCGACACCGACAGAGTCCACCTCGTCAACACCGACACCGACACCGACAGCGTCCAACCCGCCGACACCGACAGCGTCCACCCCACCGACACCGACACCGACAGCGTCCACCCCCGCCAACACCGACACCGACACCGACAGCGTCCACCCCGCCGACACCGACACCGACAGCGTCCACCCCGCCGACACCGACACCGACAGCGTCCACCCCGCCGACACCGACACCGACAGCGTCCATCCCGCCAACTCCGACACCGACAACGACAGCGTCCACCGCGCCAACACCGACACCGACACCGACAGCGTCCACCACGCCAACACCGACACCGACACCGACAGCGTCCACCGCGCCAACACCGACACCGACACCGACAGCGTCCACCCCGCCGGCACCGACACCGACAGCGTCCACCCCGCCAACACCGACACCGACACCAACACCGACAGCGTCCACCCCACCGACACCGACACCGACACCGACACCGACACCGACACCGACACCGACACCGACACCGACGACGTCCACCCCGCCGACACCGACACCGACACTGACAGCGTCCACCGCGCCAACACCGGCACCGACAGCGTCCACCCCGCCAACACCGACACCGACACCGACAGCGTCCACCCCGCCAACACCGACACCGACACCGACAGCGTCCACCCCGCCAACACCGACACCGACACCGACAGCGTCCACCCCGCCGACACCGACACCGACAGCGTCCACCGCGCCAACACCGACAGCGTCCACCCCGCCAACACCGGGACCGACAGCGTCCACCCCACCAACACCGACACCGACACCGACACCGACACCGACACCGACACCGACACCGACACCGACACCGACACCGACACCGACACCGACACCGACACCGACACCGACAGCGTCCACCCCGCCGACACCGACACCGACAGCGTCCACCCCGCCAACACCGACACCGACACCGACAGCGTCCACCCCGCCGACACCGACACCGACAGCGTCCACCCCGCCAACACCGACACTGACACCGACAGTGTCCACCCCGCCAACACCGACACCGACACCGACAGTGTCCACCCCGCCAATACTGACACCGACACCCACACCGACAGCGTCCACCCCGCCGGCACCGACACCGACAGCGTCCACCGCGCCAACACCGACACCGACACCGACAGCGTCCACCTCGCCAACACCGACACTGACAGCGTCCACCCCGCCAACACCGACACCGACAGCGTCCACCCCGCCGGCACCGACAGCGTCCACCCCGCCGACACCGACACCGACAGCGTCCACCCCGCCAACACCGACACCGACACCGACACCGACAGCGTCCAACCCGCCGACACCGACAGCGTCCACCCCACCCAAAACCGACACCGACAGCGTCCACCCCCGCCAACACCGACACCGACACCGACAGCGTCCACCCCGCCGACACCGACACCGACAGCCGACACCGACACCGACAGCGTCCACCCCGCCGACACCGACACCGACACCGACAGCGTCCACCCCGCCAACACCGACACCGACACCGATAGCGTCCACCCTGCCAACACCGACACCGACACCGACAGCGTCCACCCCGCCGACACCGACACCGACACCGACAGCGTCCACCCCGCCAACACCGACATCGACAGCGTCCACCCCGCCGACACCGTCAGCGTCCACCCCGCCGACACCGACACCGACACCGTCAGCGTCCACCCCGCCAACACCGACACCGACAGCGACAGCGTCCACCGCGCCGACACCGACAGCGTCCACCCCGCCAACACCGACACCGACAGCGTCCACCCCACCAACACCGACACCGACAGCGACAGCGTTCACCCCGCCAACACCGACAGCGTCCACCCCGCCAACACCGACACCGTCAGCGTCAACCCCGCCAACACCGACACCGACAGCGATAGCGTCCACCGCGCCAACACCGACAGCGTCCACCCCGCCAACCCCCACACCGACAGCGACAGCGTCCACCGCGCCAACACCGACAGCGTCCACCCCGCCAACCTCCACACCGACAGCGACAGCGTCCACCGCGCCACCACCGACAGCGTCCACCCCGCCAACCCCCACACCGACACCGACAGCGTCCAACCCGCCGACACCGACAGCGTCCACCCGCCAACTCCCACACCGACAGCGTCCACGCCGCCAACACCGACACCGACACCGACACCGACAGCGTGCACCCCGCCAACACCGACACCGACACCGTCCACCCCGCCAACACTAACACCGACACCGACAGCGTCCACCCCGCCGACACCGACAGCGTCCACCCCGCCGACACCGACAGCGTCCACCCCGCCGACACCGACAGCTTCCACCCCGCCGACACCGACAGCGTCCACCCCGCCGACACCGACAGCGTCCACCCCGCCGACACCGTCAGTGTCCACCCCGCCGACACCGACAGCGTCCACCCCGCCGACACCGACAGCGTCCACCCCGCCGACACCGACAGCGTCCACCCGCCGACACCGACAGCGTCCGCCCCGCCGACACCGACAGCGTCCACCCCGCCGACACCGACAGCGTCCACCCCGCCGACACCGACAGCGTCCACCCCGCCAACATCGACACCGGCACCGACACCGACAGCGTCCACCCCGCCGGTACCGACACCGTCACCGACAGCGTCCACCCCGCCGACACCGACACCGACACCGTCCACCCCGCCAACACCGACACCGACACCGACAGCGTCCACCGCGCCGACACCGACAGCGTCCACCCCGCCAACACCGACACCGACACCGACAGCGTCCACTCCGCCGGCACCGACAGCGTCCACCCCGCCGACACCGACACCGACAGCGTCCACCCCGCCGACACCGACAGCGTCCACCCCGCCAACACCGACACCGACACCGACAGCGTCCACCCCGCCAACACCGACACCGACACTGACAGCGTCCACCCCGCCAACACCGACACTGACACCGACAGCCAACACCGACACCGACACCGACAGCGTCCACCCCGCCGACACCGACACCGACAGCGTCCACCCCGCCAACACCGACACCGACACCGACAGCGTCCAGCCCGCCGACACCGACAGCGTCCACCCCGCCAACACCGACACCGACACCGACAGCGTCCACCGCGCCGACACCGACAGCGTCCACCCCGCCAACACCGACACCGACACCGACACCGATACCGACAGCGTCCACCCTGCCAACACCGACACCGACACCGACAGCGTCCACCCCGCCGGCACCAACAGCGTCCACCCCGCCGACACCGACACCGACAGAGTCCACCTCGTCAACACCGACACCGACACCGACAGCGTCCACCCCGCCGACACCGACACCGACAGCGTCCACCCCGCCAACACCGACACCGACACCGACAGCGTCCAACCCGCCAACACCGACAGCGTCCACCCCACCGACACCGACACCGACAGCGTCCACCCCCGCCAACACCGACACCGACACCGACAGCGTCCACCCCGCCGACACCGACACCGACAGCGTCCACCCCGCCGACACCGACACCGACAGCGTCCACCCCGCCAACTCCGACACCGACACTGACAGCGTCCACCGCGCCAACACCGACACCGACACCGACAGCGTCCACCGCGCCAACACCGACACCGACAGCGTCCACCCCGCCGGCACCGACACCGACAGCGTCCACCCCGCCGACACCGACACCGACACCGACACCGACACCGACACCGACACCGACACCGACACCGACACCGACACCGACACCGACACCGACACCGACGGCGTCCACCCCGCCGACACCGACACCGACACTGACAGCGTCCACCGCGCCAACACCGACAGCGTCCACCCCGCCAACACCGACACCGACACCGACAGCGTCCACCCCGCCGACACCGACACCGACAGCGTCCACCGCGCCAACACCGACAGCGTCCACCCCGCCAACACCGACACCGACAGCGTCCACCCCACCAACACCGACACCGACACCGACACCGACACCGACACCGACACCGACAGCGTCCACCCCGCCGACACCGACACCGACAGCGTCCACCCCGCCAACACCGACACCGACACCGACAGCGTCCACCCCGCCGACACCGACACCGACAGCGTCCACCCCGCCAACACCGACACTGACACCGACAGCGTCCACCCCGCCAACACCGACACCGACACCGACAGTGTCCACCCCGCCAATACCGACACCGACACCCACACCGACAGCGTCCACCCCGCCGGCACCGACACCGACAGCGTCCACCGCGCCAACACCGACACCGACACCGACAGCGTCCACCTCGCCAACACCGACACTGACAGCGTCCACCCTGCCAACACCGACACCGACAGCGTCCACCCCGCCGGCACCGACAGCGTCCACCCCGCCGACACCGACACCGACAGCGTCCACCCCGCCAACACCGACACCGACACCGACACCGACAGCGTCCAACCCGCCGACACCGACAGCGTCCACCCCACCGACACCGACACCGACAGCGTCCACCCTCGCCAACACCGACACCGACACCGACAGCGTCCACCCCGCCAACACCGACACCGACACCGACACCGACAGCGTCCACCCCGCCGACTCCGACACCGACACCGACAGCGTCCACCCCGCCAACACCGACACCGACACCGATAGCGTCCACCCTGCCAACACCGACACCGACACCGACAGCGTCCACCCCGCCGACACCGACACCGACACCGACAGCGTCCACCCCGCCAACACCGACACCGACACCGACAGCGTCCACCCCGCCGACACCGTCAGCGTCCACCGCGCCGACACCGACACCGACACCGTCAGCGTCCACCCCGCCAACACCGACACCGACAGCGACAGCGTCCACCGCGCCGACACCGACAGCGTCCACCCCGCCAAAACCGACACCGACAGCGTCCACCCCACCAACACCGACAGCGACAGCGACAGCGTCCACCCCGCCAACACCGACAGCGTCCACCCCGCCAACACCGACACCGTCAGCGTCCACCTCGCCAACACCGACACCGACAGCGATAGCGTCCACCGCGCCAACACCGACAGCGTCCACCCCGCCAACCCCCACACCGACAGCGACAGCGTCCACCGCGCCAACACCGACAGCGTCCACCCCGCCAACCCCCACACCGACAGCGACAGCGTCCACCGCGCGACCACCGACAGCGTCCACCCCGCCAACCCCCACACCGACACCGACAGCGTCCAACCCGCCGACACCGACAGCGTCCACCCGCCAACCCCCACACCGACAGCGTCCACCCCGCCAACACCGACACCGACACCGACAGCGTCCACCCCGCCAATACCGACACCGACAGCGTCCACCCCGCCAACACCAACACCGACACCGACAGCGTGCACCCCGCCAACACCGACACCGACACCGTCCACCCCGCCAACACTAACACCGACACCGACAGCGTCCACCCCGCCGACACCGACAGCGTCCACCCCGCCGACACCGGCAGCGTCCACCCCGCCGACACCGACAGCTTCCACCCCGCCGACACCGACAGCGTCCACCCCGCCAATACCGACACCGACAGCGTCCACCCCGCCAACACCAACACCGACACCGACAGCGTGCACCCCGCCAACACCGACACCGACACCGTCCACCCCGCCAACACTAACACCGACACCGACAGCGTCCACCCCGCCGACACCGACAGCGTCCACCCCGCCGACACCGACAGCGTCCACCCCGCCGACACCGACAGCGTCCACCCCGCCGACACCGACAGCGTCCACCCGCCGACACCGACAGCGTCCGCCCCGCCGACACCGACAGCGTCCACCCCGCCGACACCGACAGCGTCCACCCCGCCGACACCGACAGCGTCCACCCCGCCGACACCGACAGCGTCCACCCCGCCAACATCGACACCGACACCGACACCGACAGCGTCCACCCCGCCGGTACCGACACCGTCACCGACAGCGTCCACCCCGCCGACACCGACACCGACAGCGTCCACCCCGCCAACACCGACACCGTCACCGACAGCGTCCACCAACACCGACACCAACACCGACACTGACAGCGTCAACCCCGCCGACACGACAGCGTCCACCCCGCCGACACCGACAGCGTCCACCCCGCCGACACCGACAGCGTCCACCCCGCCGACACCGACAGCGTCCACCCCGCGGACACCGACACCGACACCGACACCGACAGCGTCCACCCCGCCGGCACCGACACCGTCACCGACAGCGTCCACCCCGCCGACAACGACAGCGTCACCGACAGCGTCCACCAACACCGACACCGACACCGACAGCGTCCACCCCGCCAACACCCACACTGACAGCGCTGGGGGCGTTAGCAGCGCCTGTCCCGTCCGCGCCGCAGCCGGAGGGACGTTCCGCGGTGTACGGGACGGCTCCTAGCGCCTCAGCAATAACCTCAATGCTCATTTAGTCCATTATTTTAGCAATTATCAGGTTAAGACTTTGGCGTTTTTCGAGACTTTATCAGATAACGAGTACTTGATCGGCATTACAGTCCATCACTTTCTTATTTTAGAATCTACATCAAATTCGATGGTGCAGTAAGTAATCTGCGCGGCTGAGACAAAATAGCGGTTACGAACTCAGAAGCAAGCTGCTGCAAGAGGGTTTATTTACTGTTTACTATAGCACGTTCACCATAAAAAAGGTCACGTGACCGTGAAGAGAAAAATCCATGATGGAGGCCAATTCTGCCCAGGACAATTCTCCCGAACGGCCACCCCCATATCAATATAAATGAATTGAATTAAGCTTACCTTTGCATGAAGGTAAGCCTGAAATTGTGAAATTGTGTGAAATTGCTATGTAAACATATCGCCTTGATGTAAACCACCTTAACATACGTGATAATTCTTGCGCTCTTTGCCATCTGGATGACGATTGTAGAAGGAGTTACTAAATTAAAGACGCTCTAAGCCGGGCAAGTAATGCCATGCGTTTTTTTCGTTTTTCATCAATTTTAGAGCTTTGAATTATCTGCAAATCCTACACTGGAATCTGGATCACAAAAAGATGATTCAATTCAATTCTTATGGGACTCTTTATTACTACATACTGTTCGTTCGGGTTTTGTGTTTTTTTTTGTGTGTTTTTCCTTGCGGCGTTTAGCGTTGAGAATTTGGTGGTGGCGTTTTTTTTTTTTGGCATGAAAATTCATGGCAAATATCGAATTTTATGGGAAAAACTAGGTAACTGCTGCTGTCGTTGGAAAAACAAGTTTATTTTATCATATATTGCTTATTGTGACCGGAAATATGCCATAAGTGAGGTGTTTTCATTAACATAAAAGAGATGACTGACTCTGCCTCAGCCAGTACTGCAGAAAGTACGCGGTGGCATCACCGCGCACTATGAAATGTCCTTACGTGCAGTCTGCACTCTGCAGAAGAAGTAATTTCCATAAAAATGTTACTACAGTGTGACTTCTACCACCTTTATAAGTAAGTTTTACTATGTAACTCAATTATTCTGGGAAAAACCCGTATAATCCCTTTAATGCATCGTCGCCAATGGCGGTGATCGCCACTTTGGTCACATTGTACATCAGCGCCATCTACATCCTTGTCAACTGACATACCCCATTGTATTGTCTTACGTGCGCCGTTTTACATAACATCACTATAGTGGCGATCGTTTGATAGAATATCGAAAAATAATAAGCAAAACACAGTATAAGTGAAAATTCAACTAAAGGGGCTCCAGATGTGAATTTCATCGTGTCCCACAATCAAACCAATAGCTACTTACCGTATGCAAAATATTTTTTGACATTCCAAAACTGTAGGCACACTCTCCCTTTAAGATATAAGATCAGTTTTCGGCTATAACTAGTCGTTTATTAAGTAAGACTTTAGGCCTTAGGGTCATCTTTGTTTCGTACTTTTACTCAGGTGTTTTACTTTGTCTGATAGTTTTCGAAGTTTTCAAGAGTACATTAAAGTGTAAACACGGTCAAAACTAATATTTCAGCGCTCATCGTGGCGCCTTCCTCAGTGAGCATGGTGCAAGTTATTTTGTTTAGATCAACGGAATAATAAGCATTTCTCACGCGATGAATACAAAGGTTAACACTGTCATTACGAAATAAACTAAGCTGGCCTAAATTGATAAACAAACTTGCAAGATTCAACATTCACCCGCCAATATACATAAATAACACAAAGACACAACCGTACTACGTAACATAAGAACAGACGATGATACGCAACAGAATCTCTAGATTACACCTGATAAGATACATATGGAATTTTAGCAACCGCATATGATTAGCGACCATTTTTAAAGACCATGTTGCATATGGGGCTCAAATCAACATTTCCGTCGTCGAGGTTGATCGAAAAGGGCGCGACTGTCGAATCTCTATAGCCTCCCTGATTTTCCTTCTCTTCCAGTGACCTTCCAGAGCCAGAGTTTTTGCGTTGAGTGGGCCCATGCTTCCACTACATGTTTCAAAATGTCTAGCAGTGACGGATTTGTCCCGTCTTGCGAATTTTATATCGGCTCCTTGAACCTGCCATTTTTGGGTCTTCCGGTTTCTCCTATGTAACTCTGCACGAGCACTTGATCTGGTAAACGGTCCCTTTTCTCTTACCTGGTTCTATTGGGTCTTTAGCGTTCCCCAAACGATTTCGAAAACGTTCCAAGGTGTGTGCTACCGTAATCCTATTTTGTCTGAGCAATTTCGTTATTTTCTCACTCACACCTGGCACGTAGGGAACCGCTGCGTATGGGAACCCTGACTCCTGGCAGCCTCTTCCTGTGGTCCCCCAGCTTGCGCTCCCCGATGTTTCGGTTTCATAGCCTTTTTAACAAAGCTATCTGGGTATCCATTGGCTGAGAACCTATTTCCTGAATTCGATTTCTCTCTTCTTCTCAACTTGAGGAGTCGCTACAAAGCAGTCTAGCCCTGGTTTCGAGGCACCTAATGGCACCTGCCTTCATCCCTGGAGGGTGGTTCGAGTTGTACTTTAGAGTTTAGATAGATGCTAGACGTCGTCGCCTTCCTGTAAACTGATGTTCTCAGCTGTGCTTATTGTCCCGGAATAAGAATATGTTCCGAAACGGAATCTCTTTGTCTTTTTCTCGCTCTAACGTGAACTGAATGCTTGGACAGAAGCTGTTCAGGTGCTGGTGGAATTATTGGAGGGCATCTTCACCGTGCGGCCACAGGATGAACGTATCGTCCACGTAACGTCTCCAGATGGTAGGCTTCAATGTGGAGGTGTTCAGAACGGACTCTTCTAAATATTCCATGTATGCATTTGCAAGTACAACGGACAGGCTAAGTCCCATTGACGCGCCCTCTTTTTGCTCATATAATGCACCCTGACATAAGACATGTCGACATTCCAGGCATGCTAGCATTACCATTATGTTCGTATACGACAGATCCTAGGCCACTCAGCTCTCAAACACTGAGTTTACCGTTTTTACACTGTAATGTACAACTTCGAAAAATATAAGACTATAGTCATTTATTGTTTGCTTTCGATTTTTTTGGCTTTCGCATCGAAGCCGTTATCAAAACCGATGTAAACTAAAAATTCAAACAAGCCGAAAATTATAAAACAATAAACCGATATAATATTAGTCGTAGTAATAGCAATAGAAGTGGACAGTCGTTTATTATAGTGTACCCGAAAAATACCGAATACGAATACATAGAGTAGTCGCTATAATATTAATACACTATAGTAGACACTATAGTAGTATAATTCAAAGTAATACACTATAGTAGCTGAACACAAAATAAACCTTTAAATATTGGCATACCTTTGGAACCCTTTCAAACAAAGCACAACATTCCTCCAAATTAACCATAATTTAATTAAATTATCGCATAGTTGGAGATCAATGAACATAAATTTGTATAATAGCAATACAGTAATCAGCCGGGAAGCCAAACAAGAGGGCACCTGATCACAGGGAATGGAACTCACCTTCCCACAGTTGATGTACT
Source organism: Chirona hameri (assembly GCA_036785665.1). Lineage (NCBI taxonomy): Eukaryota > Metazoa > Arthropoda > Thecostraca > Balanomorpha > Balanidae > Chirona > Chirona hameri. Next base: position 78,808 of record JAXIVJ010000570.1, read on the forward strand.
CGATGGCGTTCTCCCGGAACACGAAGTACACGTGTTCGCCCAGCGCGAACGACTTGACAAAGTCCGGGTCTGGAACGAATGGGGTCGATCAAAAGAGGCCTTGTGAAGATCGCCAGCCATCGGTACCCACTTCGCTGAGCCATGGACCACGGTACAATGAGAGCCACCGAAGGTACCTACGTCTCCAATCAGCTTTCAGGCAGATTCCGCTTCACGCTATGTATGGACATACATATTTGATGTGAGATATCGTTAGTGCCCCATTGATATACATCGATAGTGTAAGATAGTGAGTAACGTCCCCGGAACGCCGGCGGACGTTACTCACATCGATAGTGTAATCCCCGGAACACCGGCGGGCGTTACTCACATCGATAGTGTAATCCCCGGAACACCGGCGGACGTTACTCACATCGATAGTGTAATATAGTGAGTAACGTCCCCGGAACGCCGGCGGACGTTACTCACATCGATAGTGTAAGTCCCGGAACGCCGGCGGACGTTACTCACATCGATAGTGTAAGATAGTGAGTAACGTCCCCGGAACGCCGGCGGACGTTACTCACATCGATAGTGTAAGATAGTGAGTAACGTCCCCGGAACGCCGGCGGACGTTACTCACATCGATAGTGTAATCCCCGGAACACCGGCGGACGTTACTCACATCGATAGTGTAATATAGTGAGTAACGTCCCCGGAACGCCGGCGGACGTTACTCACATCGATAGTGTAAGTCCCGGAACGCCGGCGGACGTTACTCACATCGATAGTGTAATATAGTGAGTAACGTCCCCGGAACGCCGGCGGACGTTACTCACATCGATAGTGTAATCCCCGGAACACCGGCGGACGTTACTCACATCGATAGTGTAATATAGTGAGTAACGTCCCCGGAACGCCGGCGGACGTTACTCACATCGATAGTGTAATCCCCGGAACACCGGCGGACGTTACTCACATCGATAGTGTAATATAGTGAGTAACGTCCCCGGAACGCCGGCGGACGTTACTCACATCGATAGTGTAATCCCCGGAACACCGGCGGACGTTACTCACATCGATAGTGTAAGTCCCGGAACGCCGGCGGACGTTACTCACATCGATAGTGAAAGATAGTGAGTAACGTCCCCGGAACGCCGGCGGACGTTACTCACATCGATAGTGTAATCCCCGGAACGCAGGCGGACGTTACTTAATTTGTCATCTGTTCGCGAAGAAATCCGGGATAAAATAACGATTAACAAATAGTTGATGGTTTAAAAAAAATATAGCATGAATACCAGAGAGTGGTGTGGCTCAATTTGCTTGTTATATACAAATGTTTGAGTGACATTGTAAACATGTTTATAAAATGTTTTAATCAGATGCATCCCCACATGTATGCAAAGTTTCAGCGATATTTCAGCAGACGTGAACACATTACAAATACTGACGGTTCAATTTTGGTCGTCGACTGACTGCGGGAAGGGAGCCGAACACGGCGACGGCGCTGCTCAGCTGGCCACCACATTACGACACGGCGACGGCGCTGCTCAGCTGGCCACCACATTACGACACGGCGACGGCGCTGCTCAGTTGGCCACCACATTACGACACGGCGACGGCGCTGCTCAGCTGGCCACCACATTACGACACGGCGACGGCGCTGCTCAGCTGGCCACCACATTACGACACGGCGACGGCGCTGCTCAGCTGGCCACCACATTACGACACGGCGACGGCGCTGCTCAGCTGGCCACCACATTACGACACGGCGGCGGCGCTGCTCAGCTGGCCACCACATTACGACACGGCGACGGCGCTGCTCAGCTGGCCACCACATTACTACACGGCGGCGGCGCTGCTCAGCTGGCCACCACATTACGACACGGCGACGGCGCTGCTCAGCTGGCCACCACATTACTACACGGCGACGGCGCTGCTCAGCTGGCCACCACATTACGACACGGCGGCGGCGCTGCTCAGCTGGCCACCACATTACTACACGGCGACGGCGCTGCTCAGCTGGCCACCACATTACGACACGGCGACGGCGCTGCTCAGCTGGCCACCACATTACGACACGGCGGCGGCGCTGCTCAGCTGGCCACCACATTACTACACGGCGACGGCGCTGCTCAGCTGGCCACCACATTACGACACGGCGACGGCGCTGCTCAGCTGGCCACCACATTACGACACGGCGACGGCGCTGCTCAGCTGGCCACCACATTACGGAGGCGCGCATCGTGTCAGCGCAGAGACATTTCGCCGCGGCGCTTTTTTTAAATGCTCAGCGGATTCGATGTGAAACGGTCTGGGAAGCAACTCCATTTTAAGGAAAGTGGTTCAATCAAGATGACTCAGCTGGCATAAAAAGTAGCAGAAACTCCGCCGACCACTTTAACTCTGGATGGAAATGCAAACAAACCATTTGACAGATTTCTCGGGAGAATTCATTAACCTAGCTTAGACTAGCTGGGAGGGTTCAGAAACGCAGAGTCGTCTTCGGAGACGAAGGACCTAATATGAACCCAGCCTTGACTGTGATGGGTAACCATAGTAACATTGCCGCTTTATAAAGTCTGAACCTTCTGTTTGGATGAAGTCTGGGATCAGGGATTCCGCTAAGCAGAGCTTATTTCATAGACCCTATTCCCTGCCATAGCATTGTCCTATTCCAGTTCACTGACAGAGACAGGGGAGGGAATACAAATTACATGTCGTTAAATCTTGGTACGGTCCTCCCCGGGAGATCAATGATCATCACCTTATATGGTAACCATGACTAGTTTGACCTCCCCTGACCCTGACCCTGACCCTGACCATCAGCGGCTCCCACCAACAACATGGTCTGACCTCCCCTGACCATCAGCGGCTCCTACCAACAACAGGGTCTGACCTCCCCTGACCATCAGCGGCTCACAACAACAACAGGGTCTGACCTCCCCTGACCATCAGCGGCTCCTACCAACAACAGGGTCTGACCTCCCCTGACCATCAGCGGCCCCTACCAACAACAGGGTCTGACCTCCCCTGACCATCAGCGGCTCCTACCAACAACAGGGTCTGACCTCCCCTGACCATCAGCGGCTTCCAACAACAACAGGGTCTGACCTCCCCTGACCATCAGCGGCTTCCAACAACAACAGGGTCTGACCTCCCCTGACCATCAGCGGCTCACAACAACAACAGGGTCTGACCTCCCCTGACCATCAGCGGCTCACAACAACAACAGGGTCTGACCTCCCCTGACCATCAGCGGCTCCTACCAACAACAGGGTCTGACCTCCCCTGACCATCAGCGGCTCACAGCAACAACAGGGTCTGACCTCTCCTGACCATCAGCAGTTCCTACCACCAAAAGGGTCTGACCTCCCCTGACCATCAGCGGCTCACAACAACAACAGGGTCTGACTTCCCCTGACCATCAGTGGCTCCTACCAACAACAGAGTCTGACCTCTCCTGACCATCAGCGGCCCCTACCAACAACAGGGTCTGACCTCCCCTGACCATCAGCGGCCCCTACCAACAACAGAGTCTGACCTCCCCTGACCATCAGCGGCCCCTACCAACAACAGAGTCTGACCTCCCCTGACCATCAGCGGCCCCTACCAACAACAGGGTCTGACCTCCCCTGACCATCAGCGGCCCCTACCAACAACAGGGTCTGACCTCCCCTGACCATCAGCGGCCCCCACCAACAACAGGGT